>JAFMOB010000583.1:961381-973881 GCA_018985215.1 Larimichthys polyactis
CGAATTGTTGAGTTCATCTTAAGAAGTTCGTTTAGTTACAAAAACCAAGGACCCAAAGTCTGCAGAGCAGATCGCTGCTGAAATATCTTTAAATAATTGTTGTTGTCATTTGAAGAGGTCAGCGTGTGTGATTAACTTCAATTCAATCAACATATCAAGGCGCTGCAGTAATTACCATACTGATCATGCCTGTACTGTCCACACCTGGAGCTCAGGTTGACCTTTGGTTTAATGGGTAAGATATGACGACGCGCCTCCTCCTCCTCCTCCTCCTCTTCCTCCTCCTCCTCCTCCTCCTCCTCCTCCTACTCTCCTACATCAGTGAACCTCAGAGGAAATTGTAGTAATGACTCATCAGCCATCAAACACACAGGAAGCTTTCATGTTCGTCAGCATCTGCTCGGTCGTCCGTCAGCGGCGTGTAACGAAACCTGTGTTCAGTTTAATCAGAGGAGTGTCGGCCCGGTGTGTGACGCTCCCTCAGAGACACTCTTCTTCTTCTTCTTCTTCTTCTTCTCTTCTTCTTCTTCTTCTTCTTCACTGGTGTGTTAAACAGAGTTAAATATGTCAGATCTGCAGACACTGTCCTTCCTGTTCGTGCAAAGCCTCAAAGGCATCATGGGATACGTGGTCATCGTCTGTTTGGGCCTTTTTTTTTGAAACTTTGAACGCGCGTTGAACTCGCCAAGTTCAGAACAGGAGCACTCAGTCCACGCTGACATCACAAACTATCTGAGACAATTTGACGTCTACAGACATGACACACCAACCTCTTTTTGAATCCTGGCGACTACATTACCCACAATGCAACTTGACAGTCCAGTCAGAGATTGTGGTCTGTTATACTCATAGCAGTTTCCTCTCCTGAGGTTAACGAGGTCCCGTGTGGGCCTTGAGGTCCCGTGTGGGCCTTGAGGTCCCGTGTGGGCCTTGAGGTCCTCAGCAGTATTAGTTGTTTGGCTTTGGTTGGGAACAGTAGGTGCCAGTCTATCTCAACACTGTGGTGTCCAGGGTCACAGAGACCTGTTGCTGCCTTCATAGACATAATAGATAGCTTGTTGTTGACGGTCCAATCTGCGTAAACAGACATCTGTGTCTCCAGACTAGAACATGCTGACAATAACACCTCCATGGGTAAAGACATTCTCTGTGACTCATTCTGGGCGTGTAGTATTTGTGCTGTTATCTTGGGGTTTAAAGTCGATCCACCAGGATGAGTTGGGCAGAATGTGAGACCGACTCAGGCACTTCTGATGAACTTTGAGAGTGTCTCTAATTCTCCTTGAAGCGTCAATAAATAAAACAGCATCAGACATCAGAGGCTCCTGAACACTTTCTGAACTCCTGACCTTTGACCTTTGACTTCAGCAACTTCTCCACAACAGCCTACTGTAGTCTTTCTACTCTTTTCAGACTTAAACTGATGCTGACTCATATAGCGTCACTCCAGGACATTCATCAGACTACACCTGGCTCCCTCTTGAGACACCGAGATAGGGAGGATATCAAGGTTTACAGCAGCCAATAGTGAGTGAGCGTGCACTGCAGCTGGCGTCTTACCTTCCAGTGAACACGGCCGGACCGGCGACACAACCTCCGAACCAGCAGTGAGCAGTATTCTAACAGCAGCCTACCGAGGTGGTTTTCTTGCCGGGTTTGGCTCCTGCATTATGAACTGACATGAGTTCATGATGTAGCGATGTACACTCTACACAAAACATCTTGTGTCCATTCAGGAAATCCATTCTTTAATCTCCCCGTCCAGCTTCCAGATAATCTCAGCACAGACGTAATAACGGCGGACATATGGCGGCACATGGAACACCAACACGCCCATTCAGCCTGGCAGCAGATGAAGCAGCAGCTTGTTCAACAGCCACAGTTGGAGGTTTTTTCTTAGTCACTTCTCCATCAGGTCGGCACAGTAATCTCCAAACTGTGATAGTAAATGTCTGTGAGGACATCCCAGACTAATAAGGATCAAACAATGAATTAAATAACTTGTTTGTGTGAGGCAGCTCCCCAGATGAAGCCAAAACATCTGGACTGTCCCCTGTAGTCCACGTTTCTGTCGCTTTAGATCGTTCCTACGCTGATTTTTCTTGTTTTTTCACGTCATGATTGACAGCTGAGCGCTGGTGTCTGGTAGCAGGCCAGGTTTGAACTCCTCTGGTCTCTGCTGACATTTTAAAACAGTAATTTAAATTCAGAGCTCCATGTAAGACTTGAACCTTCCATGTTTTTCCCTGTGGACGCTGCAGATGCTTGCTGTATAGAAACCACTGTGTAATGTGCAATTAGCAGCATAGCGGCGCTACGTGAAGCCTAATGAGCTGGAAGAGTTTCCAGAGAGCGACGGCCGGTTACTGCGTTTACTCTGAAAGAACGCAGAAGAAACACAAATCCCTGAGGAATACTTTATTTGAAACCCAGCACTGAAACATAATGAAGTTTCTCCGAGCCGGGATCAAAGAGGGAGAGACGAGGACTTTGAAACACTTTGTTTCTGAATGTGAAGAACAGGAGTTATGACGAAACAGAGCAGAGCATTTCTGTTTCATCATCGTCTCAACAGCTGATAGCGTTTGAAGCACGTCGTCTTGGAGACGGTCAGATACGATTACTATTAAACCATCCTGTCAACACTACAGAACAACAGCAGATCTGTGATTTACAGAGTTTATGATGGACAGTGAAGTAAACTGCTGCCAGCTGTAGCTGCTGTTAGCTCATGTTAGCTCAGTCTGTTAGCTCAGTTCGGGTACCCGTTGCTCTGAGCTCACCGCCAAGCTGACGAACTGAGTGTTTGTACCAACAGGCGTTATGGACTACAAGGAAGAAGAAGAGGAAGAAGAAGAGGAGGTAACCAGGCTCAGCAGCCTCTATGGACATGATGGCAGAGGAGAAGAGAGTGAAGAGGACGCTGACGGAGGAAGCTAAGAAGAGAAAAGGAGAGAGTGAGCGAGCAAGAAGCCGCCGGACAAGAGTAAATGTGGGACTGACTTTTAGTGGTTGGTGAGAGCTTGGTGAAATAAAAGGCTGAAAGACAGACGCCGAGCTGGGCTGACTGCTGCTGGACTAGTCACTGATATCAGCTGCTGCTGGTTCTGGTTCTGGTTCTGAGCTGACTGCTGCTGGGTCTCTCCTTTAGCTGTTAAGCTAATGTTATGCTCATATTCTGCTATGTATGGTCTCTAATAGGCTGTAGCTGTTGCTAAGGTAACAAAGCCGGTGCGTCTCCACGGGTTGTTGGACACCGTTATCCCCGACCTCAGCTCCTCCTCCTGGGCTGGTCACCAGCCCTCAGCCACCTGGCTCCTCCTGCTCGAGTCAGGAGGTTCTGCGTGACCGCCAAAACCTGTCCCTCCCTCCTCTGCACCTCCCTCTGCTCCTCCCTCTGCACCTCCCTCCTCTGCTCCTCCCTCCTCTGCTCCTCCCTCCTCTGCACCTCCCTCTGCACCTCCCTCTGCACCTCCCTCTGCTCCTCCCTCTGCACCTCCCTCTGCTCCTCCCTCTGCTCCTCCCTCTGCACCTCCCTCTGCTCCTCCCTCTGCTCCTCCCTCTGCTCCTCCCTCTGCTCCTCCCTCTGCTCCTCCTCTGCTCCTCACTCTGCTCTCCCTCTGCTCCTCCCTCTGCTCCTCCCTCTGCTCCTCCCTCTGCTCCTCCCTCTGCTCCTCCTCCCTCTGCTCCTCCCTCTGCTCCTCCCTCTGCTCCTTGCCCTCCTCTGCTCCTCCCTCTGCACCTCCCTCTGCACCTCCCTCCATCAGCTCGTGCGGTCACGTGATGCAGAGAAGGGACAGATGCAGCAGATGATGCTCGTCACTTTCTTTGAGTGATGTCACCACCTCCACCCTGCAGGGAGCAGTTAAATAATCTTCTGACTGTTGTAATCCTGTGACATAACAGGCGGGCTGAACACACACACACACACACACACACACACACACACACACACACACACACACACACACACACACACACACACACACACTCACACACACACTCACACACACACACACACACTCACACACACACACACACACTCACACACACACACAGTATCAAGCCGAGAGAATACAGATCTGAACAGTTTAATACAGTTGGATCAAGACGCCGGGGCGCGGGGCAATACTGACAAGGAGCGGAGCCAGTGTTGTGCCAGAACCGGAGCTGGGCTCAGCAGCCTCTATGAACATGATGGCAGAGGAGGAGAGAGTGAAGAGGACGCTGACGGAGGAAGCTAAGAAGAGAAAAGGAGAGAGTGAGCGAGCAAGAAGCCGCCGGACAAGAGTAAATGTGGGACTGAGTTTCCAGAGAATTAGTTCATATTCATGTTTTTACACTGACTCTGTGCTCAGCGTAACGGATCCCGGAAATGATCCCAGCTGATGGTGACGTGAAGTCAGCAGCTTTAAATCTGCAGCATACGTGTGAGCTCTTTGTTTCACTGACGACTTACTCTCATCCTGACCCACAACTTTTATTTACTCAAACCGTCACAGTCTGAAAACCACATCCTCATCACCCGGGTTTCACATCCTCCTCCTGTCCAACACACACACACACACACACACATTCCCAAAAACAGTATTTCCACGATCAGTGAAGTCGTCCTTAAACTCTGCAGATCACGTGTGGACCTAAACACTAAAACTCAAACAAGAGCCGGTCACCATGATGATCCTTGAAATCCTTGAAAGGTTTGAAAACATTCCATGTGTCCGCAGGGGGCGCCAGAATCAACATCAGACGTCCTCCTTTAAATTAAAGTAGAAATAAATCTATTTTCAAGAACTGCTCTTCTTTACGGGGGCTGGACCGAGAGGCGGGGTCCGCCGTGCACAGGTGTGCAGTTCATCACAGAGCTGACACACACACACACACACACACACACACACACACACACACACACACACACACACACAGAACCTTCTCAGTACTAACCACTGAGCCGCCCAGAGTACAAATATGACATATGTGTAGAAGTACTACTCAATACGCAGGATGACATAGTACTTATTGATGCATTTAGGTGCTAAAGGTCGTTTTACATTATAAACTGCTGCACAACTTCACAGTAAAAAAATACATAATAAATAATATGTAAACACAACGTTAGTAAACCCGTTCCTGTCCAAACAGAGACAGAGTGGAGCATCTCTCTGACAACAAAACATCTCTGACAGAAGTTCAGCAGCACAGACTTCAACTAATTTGCATATTTAACACAGATAATTATATATTTAAATTCTTACCTTTCATTGCAGAAATCACAAAATACATATTTATAATCCAGACTCATACCAGCCGTGTGTGTGTGTGTGTGTGTGTGTGTGTGTGTGTGTGTGTGAGCAGCAGCTCTGTCACCCTCTGCTGCTCTCACAACCACATGAGGAGCCATGTGACTGTGATGTCACCGGTCTGCCCCGCCCCCCTCCTGACTGACACGGCTGTCAGCCAATGAGATGTCTGTGTCTGTCATTCCTCCAATGAGAGACTCAGAGGAGTTTTTAAATAAAGATTTTATTCAAACATTCAAATTTAAAGAATTGTCTTCATGACATCATCAACATGTTTAATGTTTATTTTATGACGTCCCCGCAGACTGTCTAAAACCTGGACGTAGTCTCCGTGACGTCCCCGCAGACTGTCTAAAACCTGGACGTAGTCTCCTGTGACGTCCCTGCAGACGTCTAAAACCTGGACGTAGTCTCCGTGACGTCCCGCAGACTGTCTAAAACCTGGACGTAGTCCTCCGTGACGTCCCCGCAGACTGTCTAAGACCTGGACGTAGTCTCTGTGACGTCCCCGCAGACTGTCTAAAACCTGGGACGTAGTCTCCGGATGTCCCCGCAGACTGTCTAAAACCTGGACATAGTCTCCGTGACGTCCCCGCAGACTGTCTAAAACCTGGACGTAGTCTCCGTGACGTCCCCGCAGACTGTCTAAAACCTGGACGTAGTCTCTGAGACGTCCCCGCAGACTGTCTAAAACCTGGACGTAGTCTCTGTGACCGTCCCCGCAGACTGTCTAAAACCTGGACGTAGTCTCTGTAACATTCCCGCAGACTGTCTAAAACCGGGACGTAGTCTCTGTGACGTCCCGCAGACTGTCTAAAACCTGGACGTAGTCCTCCGTGACGTCCCGCAGACTGTCTAAAACCTGGACGTAGTCTCTGAGACGTCCCCTGCAGACTGTCTAAAACCTGGACGTAGTCTCTGTGACGTCCCCGCAGACTGTCTAAAACCTGGACGTAGTCTCCGTGACGTCCCCGCAGACTGTCTAAAACCTGGACGTAGTCTCCGTGACGTCCCCGCAGACTGTCTAAAACCTGGACGTAGTCCTCTGTGACGTCCCCGCAGACTGTCTAAAACCTGGACGTAGTCTCTGAGACGTCCCCGCAGACTGTCTAAAACCTGGACGTAGTCTCTGTGACGTCCCCGCAGACTGTCTAAAACCTGGACGTAGTCTCCGTGACGTCCCCGCAGACTGTCTAAAACCTGGACGTAGTCTCCGTGACGTCCCCGCAGACTGTCTAAAACCTGGACGTAGTCTCTGTGACGTCCCCGCAGACTGTCTAAAACCTGGACGTAGTCTCCGTGACGTCCCCGCAGACTGTCTAAAACCTGGACGTAGTCTCCGTGACGTCCCCGCAGACTGTCTAAAACCTGGACGTAGTCTCTGTGACGTCCCCCAGACTGTCTAAAAACCTGGACGTAGTCTCCGTGACGTCCCCGCAGACTGTCTAAAACCTGGACGTAGTCTCCGTGACGTCCCCGCAGACTGTCTAAAACCTGGACGTAGTCTCCGTGACGTCCCCGCAGACTGTCTAAAACCTGGACGTAGTCTCCGTGACGTCCCCGCAGACTGTCTAAAACCTGGACGTAGTCTCCGTGACGTCCCCGCAGACTGTCTAAAACCTGGACGTAGTCTCTGAGACGTCCCCGCAGACTGTCTAAAACCTGGACGTAGTCTCTGTGACGTCCCCGCAGACTGTCTAAAACCTGGACGTAGTCTCCGTGACGTCCTCGCAGACTGTCTAAACCTGGACGTAGTCTCTGTGACGTCCCCGCAGACTGTCTAAACCTGGACGTAGTCTCCGTGACGTCCCCGCAGACTGTCTAAACCTGGACGTAGTCTCTGAGACGTCCCCGCAGACTGTCTAAAACCTGGACGTAGTCTCCGTGACGTCCCCGCAGACTGTCTAAAACCTGGACGTAGTCTCCGTGACGTCCCCGCAGACTGTTTAAAACCTGGACGTAGTCTCCGTGACGTCCCCACAGACTGTCTAAAACCTGGACGTAGTCTCCGTGACGTCCCCGCAGACTGTCTAAAACCTGGACGTAGTCTCTGTGACGTCCCCACAGACTGTCTAAAACCTGGACGTAGTCTCCGTGAAGTCCCCGCAGACTGTCTAAAACCTGGACGTAGTCTCTGTGACGTCCTCACAGACTGTCTAAAACCTGGACGTAGTCTCTGTGACGTCCCCGCAGACTGTCTAAAACCTGGACGTAGTCTCTGTGACGTCCCCACAGACTGTCTAAAACCTGGACGTAGTCTCTGTGACGTCCTCACAGACTGTCTAAAACCTGGACGTAGTCTCTGTGACGTCCCCGCAGACTGTCTAAAACCTGGACGTAGTCTCCGTGACGTCCTCACAGACTGTCTGAAACCTGGACGTAGTCTCTGTGACGTCCCCGCAGACTGTCTAAAACCTGGACGTAGTCTCCGTGACGTCCCCACAGACTGTCTAAAACCTGGACGTAGTCTCCGTGAAGTCCCCGCAGACTGTCTAAAACCTGGACGTAGTCTCTGTGACGTCCTCACAGACTGTCTAAAACCTGGACGTAGTCTCTGTGACGTCCCCGCAGACTGTCTAAAACCTGGACGTAGTCTCCGTGACGTCCTCACAGACTGTCTGAAACCTGGACGTAGTCTCTGTGACGTCCCCGCAGACTGTCTAAAACCTGGACGTAGTCTCTGTGACGTCCCCGCAGACTGTCTAAAACCTGGACGTAGTCTCTGTGGTCAGTTGTTCCCCTCTGTTTACAGTCTTTGCTGAACTCTCAGCAGGTTCTCGTCATGTCTGGAAGGAACCGTTACTGAACAGGTAACTAAGCACGATAACGCCGTGATATTTAAGTTCTTCTTAAAAGCGGCTGAAGTGCAGCTCGAGCTAACAGGGCAACGTCCCACTCTGCTTCATACAACCAGAGGCGATTTTTCTCACCAGGCAAGCCAATCAGCTGCTTGGGGCCCCCACTAGCTGGCGACAGAGAGTCGAAATTTGCACAGAGTCGAGAGTGAAGAAACGAAATTTGCGTTTTGAAAAGTCATTCGCTGAGTCTGACTTTCGTGGGTTTCCCGTTTACAACAAGCTGTTGGGAGGAACAAAATGCTAAGCAGCCAATTGCGTGACCACATTTTTGAGTGACAAAAGTCTTCAAGCAATCCGCGCTTGCAGAGGAATCCCTTGCTGCGCGTATGCGCAAATCGGAAACCTGTAGTAACATCGTGAACATTTTTGACTGTTGGTAGACCTCTTTCGCTAGCTACTATGGAGAGAAAAATATAGAGAGCTAAATTATGAAGAGAAGCTATGTGAAGCTTCTCACATGATCTCAAACAGATCATGTGAAGACATCTCTTACACTATTGTCTCTCCACAGGGGCTCTACAGCCCCCCAGGCGGTGTTGGGTAGCCCTAGGGTAGTGTTGAGAAAGATCAAGCTTATTGGGGGTGGTGCTGCATATATTGGAGGTTATTGGTCCATTTTATTTTTTGGAGGTATATGGTGAGGTTCAGGGGGCATTTGTTTTTAAAAAAAGTTGAGAACCGTTGCCTTACACAAAGACTTCAAGTTTAAAGGCTTTTCTTTTGTTTGTTTGTTTTAATATAATGTTAAAATAATAGATTTTGATATAATATTATATTTGATATTGCACTCTCTGTTAAAATAAACAGAAACTTCACAATGTTTAACGTTCAATGTTTGTGTAAGTAATATTTATAACTTGTGAAATAAAACAAAACTATACTTGCTACAATTTGTTGGTTATTTATTAAAATTACAAAGGCCCAGAGTGAAATTCTGTTGTGTGGGGGGGTCGGGCGGTGGTGAATTTCTGCTTGGGGCCCCACTGGACCCTAGAATCGCCACTGCATACAACAAATCAGTGCTGAGCTGCGGAGCATCATTGAAACGATTAAGCTTCCTGAGAAGAGCCAGCAGAGTGAACCTCTGCAGGCGAGAGCGACTCCTGCCAGCCGAGGGAGGAAGCCGAGGAGCAGCAAGAGCTGCATTCTTCACGCTCGGAGAGGCTCTGCGCCTCCTCTCATCACAGCCGAGTCGATACACTCACAGCAGCACGTTAAGAGTTGTTTGGAAAATGCCTCGGCGGCGCCTGGAGGATCAGAGTTTCTCCCTCCGATCGTCCCACGCTCCGTCGACTGCAGGGAGGATCTCGCATTCATTCATTACCCGTCCTTATCTGCTGTAATGAGAGAGACCGGGCTCTGGCAGCGCTGCCTCGTCACACATTCATCCTCATCTCTCCTGCAAACTCACAAAGTCCTGCATGATTTACAGTGAAGCTGGTTCTGAGTGAGCAAAAGAACTCTTCAAAACTCATGTGGTGAAGATGTTTGACTTCAGATGAGACCGTCTTCCTCTAAAAGCTTTAATGCATCAAACAAACAGGAATATTTGGAATTATTGGACTCGAGTCCACGCGCAGCAAACAGCTGATGAACAGAAACTGAACTCACATGTGTGCGTCTTCTTCACGCCTGCTGACGGACCTGCAACACAAAACAGAGAGAAAGAAACCAACGTTACTTCAGCTGCAGATCTGGAAACTTTGAAATCTCATCGTGTCACCACTTTTCCAGCTCTCTCTGACCGGGTCGGAGCTCAGCCTCTGAGACCAACAGCGAATAACGTTACAGTACTGAGGTGATCTACTGACTTCATGATGGGAACATTGATCAGCAGTGAAGTGGTTAGCTCGGTCAGCCGTGTAGATAACTGAACTGACTCAGGAGCCAAACCCGGCAAGAAAACCAGCTCGGCAGGCTGCTGTGTTCCTGCTACCTGCTGGTTCAGAGGTTGTCTGGAGGTAGGGGGCACTGTGTTGTAACTTGGACGCGAAGTGTCCAGTGTTCACTCTGAATGTACCATCCATGTACTCACAGTTCACTGACTTCACACAGGACTGACTCAACATAACAAGTACGAGTTGGGCAGGACGAGAGCTCACACATCATCTCTGGTTTCATTCAAACGTCCTGAGTTCTGCTCACATGCCCCGTCTTTGTACAGCGGTCCTTCATGTTTCACACCAAACAAGCAGAAAGTGAACAGCGTCACTGCTTCACAGCGTGACTCATTTGTTCCGCAGACACCTCAGTGTGTCATCAGGCCTGACGTGAGGCTGATGCAGCTCGTCGTCTGGCTTCAGTCCAGCAGGCCGTGAGGGTTGGAGACAATCCCGGGGCCAAAATCTGTCGGGGCTGCAGTGACTCGCTCCTCTGGTGACGCTCTGCTCGCCCATCTGGACGAGGCCACAGAGAGAGAGTGTGTGTGTGTGTGTGTGTGTGTGTTTTAAATCTGTACTCTGAAATGTGTGTGTGAGTCTTTGAGTCAATTCTGACAGCAGGAAAGAGGTGGAAGCGGTTTCTATGGCAACAAGGTCTTACCTGAGCTACACTTTGTCCGTTAAACCAATGTCACGGATAAATCAGTGTTTGCTCAGTTTAATCCCACTCTCTCTCTTTTTCTCTTCTTAGCTCCTCTGCCATCATGTCCATAGAGGCTGCTGACTTCTTCTTCTTCTAAAACACCTGTAGTGCAAACACTTACACTCCCCCATTGCTCTGAGCTCACAGGCCGGGCAGCCCTGCTAACAGACTGAGCTAACATGAGCTAACAGCAGCTACAAACTGAGCTAACATGAGCTAACAGCAGCTAACAGACTGAGCTAACATGAGCTAACAGCAGCTAACAGACTGAGCTAACATGAGCTAACAGCAGCTAACAGACTGAGCTAACATGAGCTAACAGCAGCTAACAGACTGAGCTAACATGAGCTAACAGCAGCTACAGCTGTCAGCAGTTTACTTCACTGTCCATCATAAACTCTGTAAATCACAGAGAGTTGAGGCGGAGCAGCCGGAGGACATCAGAGGGAAAACCAGAAAACATTTCCTCCATAAATTATGATCCAGTTTCACCAGAATCAGTGAAATAGTTGCTGCTGTGTGACTTAGTGCCGTAAAGCGTTACGTACTTCTCCCGACCCGGAGCCCAAAGTTACATAGTGTGAGAACAGACGTACGAATGACAGAGACACCGTTCACCTGATCACAGGTCAGAGTGGATCACCTGATCACAGGTCAGTGTGGATCACCTGATCACAGGTCAGAGTGGATCACCTGATCACAGGTCAGTGTGGGTCACCTGATCACAGGTCAGTGTGGGTCACCTGATCACAGGTCAGTGTGGATCACCTGATCACAGGTCAGTGTGGATCACCTGATCACAGGTCAGTGTGGGTCACCTGATCACAGGTCAGTTTTTGGTTTAATGTTTCTAATATTAAAATAAATCACATCAAATGTTGGAGTTCTGTTTCTATCATGTCTGTTTTTCCATTCAGCTCTGATACAGTTCACCTCTTCTGTCTGGTCTCCTCCCATCAGCCATCTGGTCGTTTCCAGTCACCTGAGGCTCTGATGTCTGATATCGTTTCTAAGACTGACCTGAGATCAACTAGAGACAACATGTCTCATTCTGCACTACAGCCTCGTCCATCACAGAGGACACACAAGCTGACAGAGACTACGTCCAGGTTTTAGACAGTCTGTGGGGACGTCACAGAGACTACGTCCAGGTTTTAGACAGTCTGCGGGGACGTCACAGAGACTACGTCCAGGTTTTAGACAGTCTGTGGGGACGTCACAGAGACTACGTCCAGGTTTTAGACAGTCTGCGAGGACGTCACAGAGACTACGTCCAGGTTTTAGACAGTCTGCAGGACGTCACGGAGACTACGTCCAGGTTTTAGACAGTCTGCGGGGACGTCACAGAGACTACGTCCAGGTTTTAGACAGTCTGCGGGGACGTCACAGAGACTACGTCCAGGTCGAGCTGAAGGACAGTTTGTCCTCAAACAGTGGAACAGAAACAATGTGAACACTTTATGAAAAGGAAGTAAAGTGACCTTCACAGATCGAGGTAACCTTTTTTCATCTCAGCCCATTTACATGTTCCTGCCTATACGCACATGATGACTGTCCCCTGAGGGACATGCAAGGTGATTCATGCCTGTTGGCGTGTTTTTGTTTCCAGGTCAAACTGGGAGAGAAAATGGAGCAAATTCATAAAGAGGAAGAAAAGAGTGAGAAACCACTGCAGTGATAACTTTGCACGATGTTAGCAGCTCTCTGCCAACGCTGACAATGCTTTAGACAGTCTGCGGGGACGTCTCAGAGACTACGT
>JAFMOB010000583.1:978881-1001381 GCA_018985215.1 Larimichthys polyactis
CCAGCTTCAAACGCCTCATTGAACACACACACACACACACACACACACACACACACACACACACACACACACACACAGGTTTCCTGTCTAACCACAGTAACGTTCTCACATTAAAATCAGCAGCCAAACTGACACACTGCTGCAGCTGAAGCAGCTCCAGACATTTCCCTTCTTCAGGACGTAACAACACCACCAACACCATCAACATCACCACCACCAACACCATCAACAGCACCACCACCAACACCAACACCATCAACAGCACCACCACCAACACCAACACCATCAACAGCACCACCAGCACCAACACCATCAACAGCACCACCAAAACCAACAACAACACCAACACAATCAACAGCACCAACAACAACACCAACACTATCAACAGCACCACCAAAACCAACACCAACAACAGCACCACCACCAAAACCAACACCAACAACAGCACCACCACCAAAACCAACACCAACAACAGCACCACCACCAAAACCAACACCAACAACAACACCACCAAAACCAACACCAACAACAGCACCACCACCAAAACCAACACCAACAACAACACCACCAAAACCAACACCAACAACACCATCAACAGCACCACCACCACCAAAACCATCAACAGCACCACCACCAAAACTAACACCAACAACACCAACAACACCACCAAAACCACCAACAACAACAGCACCACCACCATGCCATCCAGCGTCATGCTGCTGTGAAGGTGTCTGTGGTCACTAAATCAGCCTCAGGATGTGAACAGCAACATGAACACTGATCTATGTTTGCAGAAAGGAAGCAAAGACACAAAATGATCATTGTTTAAGTACATTTATTTTTTGAAGATATTGAACTGGAGTGAAAACTATATCATATATGACATATCGCAGTGCTGTGGATTCTGCTCTGATCTGTGTTTTACTTCAGGAATGTACAGACGGAGGGAAAAGAAGAGACACAACAAAAAGAAGCAGAGCTTCTACTGAGCTCAGTTAGCGGAGTTATTTCAGCATCCATTAGATCAAATCTGAGACACCGTCCACCTCATCGAGCCAAAGTAATAAAACATCAACAAAGCGTGTCAGATAGATCATGAACACTTCTCAGAGCTTTAACTCAGCAGTCACACCATGTCTGCTTTACACGCAGAAGCTCCTGGGTTCAGCCCCCCAGCAGACGTAGAACTTACAGTCAGTCATGTGTTTGTTGGGGACTATTTGCAGCGGCGGATGAGTCCAGGACAGTGTGTAAACAAACTACAGTTTGTTCGTGGTGATGGAGGAAGAAACAGTGTCTCTCTTTGAACAACAATGCAGCTCTGTGGCACCACAGAAGAAGAAGAAGAGATCTGTCAGTCTGGGATGGGATCACGCACATCACGCCGTCTCCTCTCATGCTTATTAAATATATTAAATAGTTTGAGCCTCTTGGTGCTCCAGTTGGACTTCATACTGAGAGAGAAACATGCTGCTCAGCCTTCTGTGCACCACACACACACACACACACACACACACACACACACACACACACACACCATCCCCGTCCCGCCCTCAGGGCCCCCATATGGACCTGATGGATGCGCCTTTTCAAAGCTGCTCGCACAGACGTGAGCACAGAGTCGTGGCGCACAGAACCAGAGCTGAGAGAGGAAGGTCTGAGCTCAAATCTGGATCTTTAAACATCCAACAATAGACCTGAAGAAAACCATGAATGTCTCTGGTCGACTCTTCATGTGACGTCATCTCTGTAGGAACGTTGACCTCGAGGGCAGAACAAGGTTTCTTTTACAACAGACACAATTTATCTTTATCTTATTTATTTATAGCGGCTCGGCCACGGCAGCTCATGTTTTTGTTCCTGGAGCTTGTGTGTTCATTATTTGATTGGTCTCACACCATCATGTCACAGGTTCCGTACTGTACAGGTTATCATGTCTGCTTTACACGCAGAAGGTCCTGGGTTCCAGTGGAAGTTGAAGTAGCTTACTGAAGTCATTTCATGGTACTGCTCGTACTGAAGAAACTGAATTTTTCCTCCACCACTGATCTACAAACACCAACAGTCATCGTGTTCTTCTAACATAGCAGATTTCATATTTCATACCTGAAGGATGGAGGACCTGTTTTTACGGGTCACTCGTGTTGCCTTTGAAGTGCACAAGAAACACAGATTACATGAAATCCTGTGACATGATCTGGCTGCAGCATTGTTCTGAAGATACACACTGATTCATATCTCGGGGCATTTTTATGGTAAACTTCCTGACAAGAGGCGTCGATACTCGGCTCAGCATCTCTGATCTCAGGAGGATAACGTGAACACAACGCTGCTTTTCTCACGTCCTGATAAGTGACAAGTTGGAGGTACTACAGTAGGTGCAGTACTGACAAGATCTATGTGTGTGTGTGTGTGTGTGTGTGTGTGTGTGTGTGCGCGCAGGGGCCTCGGGGGTAAACACAGCTCTGTGACAATGCAGTGTGTGTGTATGTATGTGTGTTATCTCTGCTGCTCTGTGTTGCAGTCGAGATGCTGAAGGACTGAAGATGCTCAAACTGTGAACACGTAACAACAAACACGTCAACCTGTCACAAAGCCTCGTCTTTCTCACACAGCGTGTGCACGGCGGCAAACTGTAAACAGAAACAAAACTTATCAAATGTTGAAACTGAGATTGTTTTTAGATTTCAGCCTGCTGCTTGAATACGTGCAGACATCGTCCGGGTGCCTTAAGCGAGGCCGTCCCTGAAAAAGACGTCATCTCCATGGCAGCATATGTTGCTCCAAAACCTGAATATAACAAGCCGATAAGGAGCTGGATGGTCCCTGTCTTGTTCAGCCCGGAGGACGCAGTTTTCTTCCATCTTCAGTGAAGGCCCACAGATGTGGCTTCCTCTTTGCATGGTGAAGTTTGAGCTGTCATTTGTGAATGCAGACATGATTTATTGAAATGTTCCTCAGTCCATGCAGTGCAGACTGTGTCTGTTTTTTGATGCACTGCTGTCTGCAGGGCCTGGAGATCATGGCCGTCCAATCATACAGAGATTTGTCCTGATACTCTTTGAATGTTGTTATGAACTGAAGATGTAACATGCAAACTAATCATCAACAGTTTTCAGGCAGTTTGTTCCAGAGAGCAGGACCAAAGTTACTAAAAACACACAGGTCCACCAGGTCTGGATCTGATTTCAGGTTCAGTTTGATAAAACCATAAGCTGACCGGTTCTTTTGCTGCTAATTCAAAGCACAGACGGAGTAACAGTGTCGACGCTCTAATTAAACCTCATGGTCTCGTGTGTTATCCGGTATTTAATCATCTGAATGTGCACATCACCTGCAGGAAGTCGTGTCCTCACGAGAGGACGCACTGTTCCTCGAGTCTTATCTTTCATGTACGAGGTTTATCAGTGACCTGCTGATCAGTCATGTTCAACCTGTCACAGACAAATCATGGAACTGTGACTACAGAGCACGGCGACAATAAATAAATCCTCTGTTTAGTTGGATTTCCAGTTTGCATTGGGGGCTCTGCACATCGCCTCTCAAGGTTGCAAACCTTCAACACAAATGACAGATTTGACTCAAGTCAGGTTAAGTCAAATGTGTAACGAACAGTTCTGGCTCCACTGGGGATTGAACCCAGGACCTTCTGCGTGTAAAGCAGACGTGATGACCACTACACTATGGAACCACTTGGATACCAACCACCACCAGGTCTGCAGCTCTGTGAGGCCGTTTTAGCCTCTTTCAGCTGCCTTGGTGGCTGCATTGCCAGCTCCGTACATCGGCTGCTCAGCGGGAACATGGCAGACATCTTTAAAAACATTCATCACACAGACAAACACACGTCTCCAATCGTCACTGAAGATGAGACTGTTTATCCTGAGTGTCACTTTTATCTGTGAACTAAAATCTGCACGTAGATTATCGACTTACAGGAAAGTGTCAAATATTTTAACGTGATATCACTCAAGTGAATCAATGAGTTTATATTTAGAAAAATGTGTTTCCTAGTCTGTGTGTGTGTGTGTGTGTGTGTGTTACATCAGAGTCATTAAGTAACACTGACATCTGCCGGGAACACAGTGAGTGATGGCGATGGCGATGGCGATGGCGATGGCGATGGCGGTGATGGCGATGGCGATGGCGATGGCGATGGCGGTGACGGTGACGGTGACGGTGACGATGACGATGACGATGACGATGACGATGGTGATGGTGATGGTGATGGTGATGGTGATGGTGATGACGATGGTGATGGTGATGACGATGGTGATGATGATGGTGATGGTGATGATGATGATGATGATGATGACGATGGTGATGATGATGATGATGATGATGGTGATGACGATGGTGATGGTGATGACGATGGTGATGGTGATGATGATGATGATGGTTGATGATGATGGTGATGATGGTTGATGATGGTGATGGTGTGATGGTGATGATGGTGATGATGATGGTGATGATGGTGATGATGATGATGATGATGGTGATGATGATGATGGTGATGATGGTGATGATGATGATGGTGATGATGATGATGGTGATGATGATGATGATGATGATGATGATGATGATGATGACGATGGTGATGATGATGATGGTGATGATGATGATGGTGATGATGGTGATGATGATGATGGTGATGGTGATGATGATGATGTGATGATGGTGATGATGATGATGGTGATGGTTGATGATTGTTGATGATGATGATGGTTGATGGTGATGCTGGTGATGATGATGGTGATGGTGATGATGTGATGATGATGATGATGATGATGGTGATGATGGTGATGATGATGATGGTGATGGTGATGATGGTGATGATGGTGATGATGGTGATGCTGATGATGGTGATGGTGATGATGGTGATGATGATGATGGTGATGATGATGATGGTGATGATGGTGATGATGATGATGGTGATGAGCTGCTGTCATGTTTGTTTGTTTACATTAGTTAACGACACTCCGTCCTGACAGTGAACGCACCATTTGAGTGTTTTTAATGAGTTAATTAATGAGAATTAACAGCACAGTTAAACTGACTGACTCTGTTGATCAAAAAGTCGTCACCGTCATTAAATGTTTATCAATCATGGGACTCTTATTAAAATGTTAATAACGTTAATTGTGGAGTGCTGTGGTGTGTATGGAAGATAAATGTGGACCATATAATGTTTGTTATGGTCACATGTTGAGAAAATGTGTTTTATAATAAGAAAAAGACGTTTATGTTATTTATTAGAAATATAGTGGGAGGGGCTGCTATCTGTAACTTTTTTTATAACTTTTTTTTCTGACCTAATATATAGTTTTCCATTTGTGTAGATGTGCGCAGAGGGCGCGGTGCATCAGCTGCAGGGGAGAGCAGGCACACCTGGATCCAGTTAGCTAATTACTCTCAATTCTCAACACACACACACACACACACACACACACACACACACACACACACACACGCACACACACACACACACACACACACACACACACACACCAGAATAAGATGACATTTTGGTCCATTACTTTGTCATTACCAGTTAGTGGAACAGTTTTTTTTGCTTACAGCCGACTCGCTTGTTCTGTTTCCATCTTTCAGCGTCAGACTGTTCAGACAATCAGGCGAAATGAATTTAACGTGTATTGAACGGAGCCTCT
Source organism: Larimichthys polyactis (assembly GCA_018985215.1). Lineage (NCBI taxonomy): Eukaryota > Metazoa > Chordata > Actinopteri > Sciaenidae > Larimichthys > Larimichthys polyactis. The sequence continues at coordinate 984,551 of JAFMOB010000583.1, forward strand.
CTGGCATCCATCTTGTCAATTTTCTGGGGGGCCGTCAGGCTGAGTTTAAGAGCTCTAAACTGGTAGACGATAAGTTAATCCTTTTATCCGCATCCTTGCCGCAGGCCGATCAAAATAAACGCTGAGATGGGAGTTTGGGATGAATCTGGTGAACGAAGCTGTGACAGCACAGACGGAGAGAAAATGAAGATGTGAACCGTGCTTTTATTTGACTGGGAGGTGGAAACGTGAAAACATTTCTGCCTCATGGATTTAATACAGTCAGCTTCTCGACTTACACGTACAGCGTCGTGTTGGATAAAAGATTGAAGCTGGAGGTTACAGCCGCCGGTCTAAAAATGAGCACTGACTAAACGCTTTGAGCAGAGAGTGACTTGATGTCACACTGTTCTCCTCAAACAAGCCAAAAGAAATCAAAGAAAACACTTCAAGCAGGATTTCACGATGACAGTCGAGCTTCTCTCCAGCCCTCACCACGAGAAAGTCGAGGCTCAGCCTCTGCGTGCAGGACAAACTCATGAACTCAGTTCAGGATTTTCTATCGCTCAGTTTCCACTGATGCAGGCGGCCTAAAACACACCTGTGCGTGTGAGTGAGCAGGTGTGACAGGCGTCCATTCATCGTGTCGGTACAGTCGACTCTCACCTGAGCAGCAGCAGAGCGGCTGAATAAATCACCGTGGCGTCTCCGGGCACTCGGGAGCTAAAAACAGGACAGCGGAGACGAGAGGGAGGCCGGCTCGCTCGTCCCCGTGGACCATCGAGAAGCATCTGAAATATCTCTGCTGCAGCGCTGCTGGGCCCGACTCACCAACAAGGACCCAAAGTTTTTACTGCTGCGCCAACAAATGACTCAGAACACAGAAAAATGAGTTATCTGACTGTTTGTTTGTTAAACTCTGTCCTCACAACATGATTTCTGCAGTCCAGGTGAAAATGTTTTTCACATCTACTCTCTCATTTACTGCTCCTAAAGACAGAAATGACACCATGTAGCGTCTTTTAAAATGATCTACTAACATCTAAACGTCTTGTCGATGCGCAAGTGCCGAGTGTGAGAAGACATTCAGGGTCGCAGTTGGTGGATCATGAACAAATAAGCTGCTGGTGTAGACAGCCACATCAAAGGTGGAGTCTGCACAGACCAAACTAACTACACTACTACAACTACAAATGAATCAGTCGATATAAACCGAAACATGCTAAATAAAGTCCTGATCTTTGTGCTGTAGATAGTTTAAGTTGTCGTCAACAACCAGAACCAGAAATATACATCACTACATTGATGTCTATGATTTTATTTTGGCGGGCTTCCACCCAGTCAGGTTGTGTTGTGAGGGAGATCCTGACCCAGCGTGCAGAGTTCATCATCACATCATCTCCATCAGTGAACAGAGGGACTGACCCGGCTCTCTCTGCCCAGACAGAGGCTGTTTACTGGGGGAGAGTGTAATGAAGAGTTGGGCTGAGCGGGTCGACGTGACTTCAACTCATAAACTGAACTGATGTTTGTCCAGATACAGGAAATATCTGACTTGTGACTCTGGGCGATTATCAATGATGGGTGACGTTAATTCAGTGCAGAGCAGAGTCAGTGAATAATACTAAGTTACTCACCAGCCAGCAAAATACTTAAACTCACAGTGAAAACAAGCTTTTCCAGGTTTGACCCGTTTAATATTAAAGTCAGAACTTGGACTTGACATTGTTCAGCTGCCACATTTTGACACAGTCAGACTGATGATGTTATTTCTCGCTAATAACTCACAAATGTTTCCCTGTTTAATTACCGCTGCACGCCGGGAGCCACGCAGATTGATGCTCTTGGCCTAAAAACAGTATTGTTAGCTGATGACCAATGTGTGGTAGTATATATAGAGACGGGTGGGGGTGTTAGTGTTAGGGGGTTGTCATTAATATCTCCCCAGGCTCGGGCCCCTCAGACCCGGAGCGGAGCAGCAGCAGGAGCTCCAGCACATCTTTATCTTCCACGACCGAGCCGCAGCTCGCCAGGCCAGGTGAGAATCCATCATGGCTATTATTACCTGAGGCTCCGCACTGCATCCATCACACACACACACACACACACACACACACACACACACGCCTTCCTACATTACCACCAGTGGACTCTAATTTTACACAAACCAAGTGTGGACCCCTGTTTCTGGTCCACACTTATCTTTGAAAGTCCTCTTGTAAAATATGGCCAGAATTGACTGTTAATTATTTATTGTAGAAAGAAAAATAGAAATAATAATGAATAATAAATAAATGTTACGTTCTCCCAAGAAAGGTTGAATACCTGCAGCAGCTGCATGAAGAAGAGCCACCTCTGTTAGCCGTGCAGCTAGTCTTACTACACAAACCTGATGCATGGCACAGAAAATGAGTTACCCATGAATGTATGCCAAACGTAGAGAAATCAAGTAGGTCAACCAAGCTTGAGCTCTAAGAATATCCTCTACAGCTGTTTTTTACTTATTTAAAACACAATGATTAGAACCGAGCTAAATTCATTTCTTTACATTTAAGATCAAAACTCAAAATAAAACCTCTGACACACGTGAAGCAGCGACGCAGAGGCGCGTTGACTCTTTGGTTTGGTCTTTTCTTCCATTACAAATATTTCCCGGGAAATCATAAATGCAAGTTTGCAAAATAACACAAAAGTATTTCTTTATTTTCGCCGTAGACTTGAAACATTATAATAACCTCAATGTTTTTGACATTTAAACTTAAATGTTCTGTGACTCTTAAATTTGGAATAAACTGTCACTGTGTGAACGTTTTACAAATCATTTGTTTCTTGGCAACACGCAGTAATAAATTTATATACGACGAGTGGCCACTTCATTAGGTACACTTGTACAATCCAGTGCAGCTTTTATACACTCAAATACATCTTTACAGTTACATAGATAATTTCCATGAATTACATGGTTTTGATATAAATTAACAAACTTAAAATGAAGCAAATAATAAGATTTATGTAATATTAAAATTAAAATGACTACATTCATTTTCACAAGTTGGCTTTATTAATATTAAATGCATAAACCTGGCTGATACTAGCACATTGAGTTTATTAGTACTATTACATAAATACTTGCTTCACATTAAGTTTATACATTAATTTATATTAAAACTATGTAAATCAAATGAATGCATAAGTCCTGCAGTGTATTCTTAAATTATAATTTTCAGTTTTTGTTGACACTGTCAGAGAAGTATTAATTTAACTGTTGTGTTTACTACTGAGGTGGCGTTAAACTGGACTGCATTATATTGAGCAACATTTAGATACATGAGATGAGAGGTCCATAATATGAGGAAACATTTCCTGTACTGCGACAGCACGCACTATGACCTCCGTCATAAAAATAACGACTGTCAGCTGTACAAGGGTTTGTACAAGTGGACCTATAAATATATAAATATTTTTATTTATATTTATTTATTTATATTTATTATCTAGAATTCAGTCGTGTCAAAACTTTATTTCTGCTACATGTATAATTTCTTTAAAATGTTTTGGAGTATCATCCTGTGCTTTACATCTAATTTGTTCTGAATAACTTTAACTTGGACAGTTTGAAGTTGTTTAAGGATCTTGAGAGTTCATTTTAAACTCATTTATTAGTTAATGATCAGATATTTCTTTCTCGAATCAGGACTGTTCACCGTGCTGCTGGGATCTGTCTTTAATCTTAAAGGACTCATCAGTTCTGCACTTTTGTTCTTTTGTTCATCTAAATCATCATTTCAAACTAAAACGCTGCGTGTGGTAACGTCCTGTTTTCATTACTCAAAACAATTCAAGGTGAGTAGAGGTGAGTCCTGCCTGCAGCAAGGCATGATGGGAGAGAGATACGTCCAGGCCTTCAGTGATCGGCATGCCCGACCATCAAACACACACACACACACACACACACACACACACACACACACACAGACACACACACACACACACACACACACACACACACACACACACACACACACACACACACCACACACACACACACACACACACACACACACACACACACAGACACAGACACAGACACAGACACACACACACACACACACACACACACACACACACACAGACACACACACACACACACACACACACACACACACACACACACCACACACACACACACACACACACACACACACACACACACACACACACACACTGCTGTCTTTTCTTACCTCGGGTGTCAATTTTTTCTCTCTGAACTCTGGGTGACTCATATTTTCTGTGTTAGCCTCCATCATAATGAGTTCACCTCTCCATCAACCTGAGGCAAGTGTGTGTGTGTGTGTGTGTGTGTGTGTGTGTGTGTGTGTGTGTGTGTGTGTGTGTGTGTGTGTCAAGCAGAGGGGAACGTTTCTTAAACTCAGTCGAGGTTAAGTGCAGACAGTCGGCCTGAGCCAATCAGATTGCTGTTTGATGCGAAGGACATTTATCAGAGATGTCGTAACCTGCTGACTAAGCGCTTACTTTTTTTTTTTTTTTAAACTTCAGACGTGTTTCTGTTTCTTGTCACGTTATCAGATAATTCAAGAGAGAATATTAGTGTGTCAGGAGGACACACTAATATTACACACAGTGTAACTGAACTAAAAACAGTGTATGTTTTTCAAACTGTTCATATCCTGCTACAGATAGGCATAGTTTAGCTCCCTCTACTGGCTGAAACCCAGCTACTGCAATTGATTTTTGTTATTGGCTGATCTGGAGGCAGGTGACATATATGTTAGCTTTAGTTAGCAAACTAACTCTGACTCTCCATCCCTTCATATTAAACCAATGTGTCCAACCCTCAACTATCAAAACTGAATACTGTTCTTCAGGGTTTGGGCTAAGCCCCTTATCTCCAGTGAAGGGCTGTCTTAGTGCTTCAGCGTACCAACACATTTTGGACAATGCTATGCTTCCAACTTTGTGGCAATAGTTTGGTGAAGGCCCTTTTTGTTCCAACATGACTGCGCCCAAGTGCACAAAGTACAGGTCCATAAAGACATGGTTTGAAGAGTTTGGTGTGGAAGAACTTGACTGGCCCGCACAGAGCCCTGACCTGAACCCCATCGAGCACCGTTGGGATGAACTTGAAACGAGATTGTGAGCCAGGCCTGCTCGTCCAGCATCGGTGCCTGACCTCATAAATGCTCTACAGAATGAACGGGCACAACTTCCTGCAGAAACACTCCAACATCTTTTGGAAAGCCTCCCAAGAAGAGTGGAAGCTGTTATGGCTGCAAAAGGGACCAATTCTATATTTAAGTATTTGAAGTGGCTGTCCGAATATTTTCGTCCATATAGTGCTGTTTCTGGGGTGGACATGAAGAGTCTGATGGCAGCTACTCAAAGCTGATGAGCTCTGTTAGCTCTGACTACGAGCATCTGTATTCCTGCTGCACTGAGCGGTGGTCAGCCTGTCGCTCTGATTGGATACCTGTTCCTTTAAGGATCATAACTTCGAATGTATAAATCTAAATAAAACTGATGAGTCTTGAGGTCGTTGCTGGTGTCAGTCATTGCTTTGGTCTTTTGTCCATTTTCAGTGGCCTGCCTGCCTCAGAGTTCTTTGCTCACTTCTTCAGGCTTGTTTATCTGCCAGTTCACATTCCTCTGAGCTGAAGTTGTGCAACAGTTAAACATAAGTCTGAGTTTGTAATATTAAACATATGAGCAGCTTGCAGCTGTGGCCAGTGATGGTGGAAGTGCAGGCAGCAGGAGATCCCAAACAGTCTGATTAACTCCTGCAATGTTTCGGCCCCTGCAGGAAACACGACCAGCTAATGAACGAACACACTGTTTGTTCTGCCTCCGTAGGGGGTAGATGACGAGACAGCGGGGCTTTGACAAACACAAGATGAGGCAAGTGTAAGTGGAGGACTCCGGTTATTCAACTGACGGGTTAAACACAAAGACTAAGAACAGAAAGAGCAAAAGCAAACACCAACTTTGCACTTAAAAAACACTTGAAATGAGAAATGAGAGGTTACAAAATACTAACAAGTAATGAGGCAGGATCTCGTGCATTAGCAGAGCGTCTCTGAAGAACGATGACAGTATAATACACCCTCTCATGTAATATTGCCATTATACAACAGGTACCAACTACATTAAACACACAATCAAAATGTATTCAGATTGTGGTGCAATTCACTCTCAAAATAAACATTTCTCTGCTCATGTTATCTCCGTTTCCATGGGAACATGTGGTCTGACTAATAACTAGAAAACAGTCACATCAGTAGAATCCTAAATGTGATGAAAGCCACTACTCACTGCTCCAGCAAAGAGCAGCAACAGCAAAAAAACAGAATAAATACCACACATATAAAGACTAGACTAAATAAATACCACACATATAAAAACTAAACTAAATAAATACCACACATATAAAGACTAGACTAAATAAATACCACACATATAAATACAAACTGAATAAATACTACACATATAAAGACTAATCTAAAAAAATACCACACATGTAACCACTAAACTAAATAAATACCACACATATAAAGACTAAACTAAATAAATACCACACATATAAATACAAACTGAATAAATACCACACATATAAAGACTAAACTAAATAAATACCACACATATAAAGACTAAACTGAATAAATACCACACATATAAACACAAACTGAATAAATACCACACATATTAAGACTAAACTGAATAAATACCACACATATAAACACAAACTGAATAAATACCACACATATAAAGACTAAACGGAATAAATACCACACATATAAAGACTAAACTGAATAAATACCACACATGTAAACACTAAACTGAATAAATACCACACATATAAACACAAACTGAATAAATACCACAAATATAAACACAAACTGAATAAATACCACACATGTAAACACTAAACTGAATAAATACCACACATATAAACACAAACTGAATAAATACCACACATGTAACCACTAAACTAAATAAATACCACACATATAAACACAAACTAAATAAATGCCACACATATAAACACAAACTGAATAAATACCACACATGTAACCACTAAACTAAATAAATACCACACATATAAACAGATACTGGAGTATGGGCAACATATAGCACAGAGATAATGTGATTTTAAATATAACTTTTTAAAATATTGTGATTAATTACATAATTTCTGTTGAGTGATTCAGCACACATATGGAAACTACGCGCACACACACACACACACACACACACCAATAAAGCCATGCAAACAGTGCCTTCTGGCAGCAGTAAACACACGTTTTGAATCTCAGCAACACAGAATCCATGACAAATTAACTCTCAATAGACTTTTAAAAAAAGATTAAACCTAAACCTGTTATCCATCAAACCAACAGTTGCCTCCAGTCATCTAAACTGTGATCTCCTCTGCCCTCCATCACTCGGTTATTTTTCTAATCCCTGAAGTTTCTGCGGCTTGCTGCCCAACTGTCACAAACACTCTTTGTTAGAGCGGCAGCAAATTGCTTTAATAAGGCCTTTTCCCCCCAAGGATAACGTGTTTGTGTTGCGTGTTTCAGTCTGAATGTGAGATCATTGTTTCCTGCTGTGAAACTGGAAACAGATCTCAGTTTAAACTGCTAAGTTTGTCGGCGACACTGACCTCAGTGCAGCATGTTGACCTGCAGTAGTTACCACACTGTGAGGTAACGCTGCTTTCAGAGTGAGCTGGTGAGGTTGTTTTCAACAGTGACACACATGAGGTCAAGAGGTTTCCCTTCCTGCATGTGACTCTGAGGAAGATATTAGATTTCTCTGAGGCGACTTCAGAGAAAGCAACAGTTCCTCACACCCATCTTCTGCTTGTGCTCACACATTGTAGTTTACAAGTCTCACTGAAGTGTTGGGAGACGTTTTTCACCCAGCTAACGTAAGACTGCCAATATATTCACACATTTTGTTTTCAAAGTTTCACTAACTGTTCAGAAAGCTGATATACACGTTTTCCTTATTAAACAGAACAATGCAACCATACATCTTCTGAATGCACGTCTGCATCTTATCAAACTAAGACTAGCCTAAAGCACCATGTGTAACTTTGCTACAGCTAATCCAAAAAATGGGCAAGCGTGGTTGGACCTGAGCCGGGCTGAATGACGCCTGGTTGCTCAAACAAACCATCTGTGACGTCCTCCACCTGTCAATCAAAGCGTCCCCGCTCTTAATCCTGCATAACTTTAAGCCTTAATATAATGTGAACAGGTGAGTTGTATATAAATTCACCCTCAGTACAGTTGTCATGAACGGGGAAATTAGCTACAGAGACCAAAACTGTTTTTTGTACCAGGCTGTAAACATGTTTATTTCTGCTGTGAAGTTGGACATTTGGACATGGGGACTTATGGAGACTGACTCACTGTGGACGGTAGAGGAACTGCAGATGTGTTACACTGGTATTTTCTACATTAATACACAATTAATATTCTCTAGAGGCCGCAGCATGACTTCACCTCAGCTGGATGTTAACCTTCTGCTCAGTGCACTGGTAGAAAAACAGGTCTGTCTCCAGTATAACAAGCCGTCCCCATTTTACTGGTTTCCAAACTGTGTCCCCACACATGTGATTGTTCAGAAACACACACACACACACACACACACACACACACACACACCTTCAGACTGACTTCATCCATCAGGAGTCTCAGGGATGAAAAATCAATGTGTGAAGGACGAAGAAGAAAAGAATCTTCGAGCAGAGCAAACAGACCTGCAGCCTCATCAGTTATAACGACGCTCAGGTGTACACAGTGAACCTGAACGCATCTCAGTTGACAGGACACACTGAAGTGAGATTATTTCATCATATCAGATTATCAGTAATACACCACAGCTGTGTGCACTACGTTCATGAAGCGAACTGATGAAGTTTAATCTTGTGTTTTGTTGGCATGCACCAAACTTTCCATGTTTTATACGTTGTATGAGCACATACATCTTCCTGCGCTGGAGCTCCCATCAACAAACTGTTGTAATGAAATCAAGACAAAGGGCAGCGAAGATACATATCGTGTCGTGGGTTGGGTTTGAATCTTGTTGCATGATGTTCTCCCTTTAAGGGATGAACACGAACAGCCTCATAATCATTGTTTCATTCAGAGTTTAAAGAGTTTAAAGACAAAATAATGAAGCATGAGTCACTTTCCTACAAACAGTGACACCATGTTATTTTATTATGTAACTTTCCGACCACAAAGTAACAGATTTTAAACTGTTGGTTCATGAAGCTCTGACTCATTTTTTTCTGATTTGTTGCTCCGTTCTGAAGTGTTCTCTGATGGTCTGGGATCAGGTCTGCTTACTGTCCCCACACCCAAAAACCTGAGGCAGCTTTCAGTCTTTACGCTCCTGACATCAACATAGATTGATAGATACTTTATTTATCCTGAAGGAAATTCAAAAAAATTATCGACTCCCTCGCCACTACCAGGGTAGAGAGAAACTTAGGAGTCATGATCGATGACCAGCTCACATCTTCTCGGTTGCCCTTTCAGATGACCCAGAACGTGGCGGCTCTCCTGCTCTTCAACACGTCACCTCGCTGCTGATGGAGCTCCTCAGTCAACCTGCAGCAGCCACGTTAAACTCAGATCTTTAACTCTACAAAGCAGTCTCTGGTTCTTGAGCGTCCTCATACAGACAGATGTTACCTCCTCCTGGCTCTGCCACCCGTACGCTCAGGACAATCCAAACTTTTCTTGTCTGCTGTTCCCCGTTAGTGGAACCAGTAGTCTTAGTCTTAGTCTTTGTCTTAGTCTTTGTCTTCTGTCAAAGTTCATTCTTAGTCTTAGTCACTTTTAGTCTTTCACAAATCATTTTTGTTCGTCATATTTTAGTCGACTAAAAGTCTCAAAGTCCAGTTTTAGTCAAAACATTTGAGTCTTTCTATTTATTTCTATTTTTTTGGTTTATTAATTCCAGTTCACGTGTTCCACAGCTAACATATTGATTAAATTAATGAATTTTCAGTTTGGTGGTATTTTTATTTTTACCAGCAGTTTTCTTCTCGCACATATTCCCATCCATCAAATCGAGGCATTGTGACTTTTCCTCTGCTTCTAAATAATGGAATGGGACCATTATTTCTTTCGTCTGATGAAATTAACACTACGTGGAACGTCCTACCAGCTCCTACAGATCAGGGGCGTCCCTCTCTACCTTCACAGACCTCCTGAAGACCTCCAGCTCTTCAGAGAGGACCTCCTCTGCAACACTACCAACAACTGGACATGACACATCTGTCCTCTACATCTGGACCTTGGCTTTATGGGAGTTATTGCTGCACTAACACGTCCCCTTTTTTATAAGTTGCTTTGGATAAAAGCGTCAGCTAAATGAATAAATGTAAATATAATGCTCCTCATGTCTGCAGGTCTGCTCCAACTCTCTGTTCATTTCAAGTATTCTGCATGCTGAATACTTTTCTCATTCCTGCACAGAACAGTACAGCTCGTCTCGTTTCAAAACAGTTTAACTTCTCGTACTTCGTTTACTGGTTATGCACCAAGACACAGAGACAGATTCTTTGTATGTGGAAAACTACGTACTGCTAAACCTGAGTCTGATTTCTCCTGTTTACATTTGATCAATTTTTACCTTTTAAATCTGATTAAATGTTTAATCGTTAAACGTTCTGACGCACCTGATGATGTAAATGTTCGAACACTGAACCGAAGGATAAAATCGTTTGTGTTCCTGACTCACAGAGTGAAGCTGCCTGCAGAGTATATCTGTACAGTGTGTCCTGATAATATTTGTTGTCTACTTTACAAACAGCTCTGAGGGTTCATGTTACATCAAGGTTTCATCAGCCACATATCACAGACCTGCAGTACAAAGCTCCATCAAGGAGCCTGAACACATCATCTGCTTCTGCAGCACCCAACTGTCAAAGAAAAATCAAAGGCCAACACATTTCTGTTCAGCAGCAGCCAAAAAAAGAAAAAATGAAACACAGCCCAACAACAAAAACATAAAATAATATATAAACCCCAGTCAGACAAATCAAACAGCTAAATCCCATTAGAAGAATCAGAAAATGTCCGCGTTCGAGCCAAGATGACGCAAGATGGCGAGGCTGAAAATCCAAAGTCAGGAGCAAACAGAAATCTGCTTCAGCGTTCAGAAACTGATCTGTGATTTCTGAAGAATAAAACATGAAACTGTGCAATTCTCAATCCTCAAGAAGGGCTGCAACGATTCCTGGAGTACCTCGATTACAAAAACTGATCGAGGAGTTTCCTCTGCCTTGAACCCTCGTTTAATTTAAAGTTCACGTTTTGCACGGATTCTTTTCAGTGTGACACAGCGCGGTGACGTTACAGACGGAAGCTTCTGGTAACGGGTGAAAACAGCAAACGCAGCAAAGCGAAAGTAAAAAGAATAATTATTTTATACGATTACTTGATTAATCGATACAATATTCAACTGAATACTCGACTGTTCAACTGTAATATGCAGCAGCCTGAAGCAGATAAGATGACAGAGAGTCTGAAATGTTGCCTGAGTGATAATGTTTGTACCACAGGAGGTTTGGACCACCGGGAACAAGAAGAAGAAGAAGAAGAAGAAGAAGAAGAAGAAGAAGAAGAAGAAGAAGAAGAAGTCTGTTCTCACACTATGTAACTTTGGGCTCCGGGTTGGGAGAAGTACGTAACGCTTTACGGCACTAAGTCACACAGCAGCAACTATTTCACTGAGGTTTACAGCAGTCAGCAGCCTCTATGGACATGATGGCAGAGGAGCAGAGAGTGAAGAGGACGCTGACGGAGGAAGCTAAGAAGAGAAAAGGAGAGAGTGAGCGAGCAAGAAGCCGCCGGACAAGAGTAAATGTGGGACTGACTTTTAGTGGTTGGTGAGAGCTTGGTGAAATAAAAGGCTGAAAGACAGACGCCGAGCAAAGTTTCTCACGTCATTATAATTTCTTACACAAACACTAAATAAACCATGAAACACTGACGCTCCGTGTTCGTCTTTTAAGACTCTTTGGTTTCTGGTTTTGTGACCTCGGCGTGTTTGTGGAGGAAGAGGTGATGGAGCGTCTCCTCCTCCATCTGCTCGCAGCAGACTGAGGTGATGAAGGGTGACGCCCCGCCCACCTCGCTGTCAGGAGGTGAGAGCCAGGACGGCGAATCAAACACACGCCATCACACGTCTTCTCTTACACAACCTGCTGATCGGCACTCAGAGTGTGTGTGTGTGTGTGTGTGTGTGTGTGTGTGTGTGTGTGTGTGTGTGTGTGCGTGTGTGTGTGTGTGTGTGTGTGTGTGCGTGTGTGTGCTGGCTTCAACATTCGCCTGAGTGTGTCGACCTCTGTTTTCAATCCAAGTTTGCATGTTTAGTGACTTCACGTCTGAAGCTTTGAAGGACTCGAGCTGGATTCAGGACAAACATGAAAACACTGAGGATGAATTCCTCCAGATAATAAGTGGAGAGCTGGTGATAGAACCCTGCAGGTCGTTATGCAACAAGCTCTCGAAATTCAGGGTGAAATACGAGAGGAGTGTGTTCAAACACCACCTGGGCGTGTGTGTGTGTGTGTGTGTGTGTGTGTGTGTGTGTGTGTGTGTGTGTGTGTGTCATTAGAATAATAAAAAAAATAACAACAGAGTGAAAAACTTGAATTTCCCCACAGGGATTAATAAAGTTCTTCCAGAAAGCTTCGTGAACAAGAGAGCAGGAGGCTTTGGAGTAAAAAGAAATAAAGTTTTCTAATTTAAAATCAATGAAGAGCGACGCTGAGGACGCTTCCTAAAAGTGACGCAAGAAAGAGTTAAAGGAAACAAGGAAAGGAAGTAAGAAGAAGTCTTGTTAGGGAGGAAGGAAACAAAGACGAAGCGAGCTTCTTAATTCAGGAAAGGTCGTCAAAAGTGGAGGATGACACAGGAAGCATCAAGGAGAGATAAACTATCTAATGAGGATGTGAGGACAGAAAAGGTTTCTAGTTTTGGATCAAATGGTTTCCTATTTAGGGAGGAAGGAAGGTAACAGGAAAGAGAAAGAAAGAAGGAAGGGAGAGGTAGTAACAGTTTAGTAACAGTGAAATGGAATGCTTCCAAGCTTCAGAGTCCTAATTAATGGAACAGTAAGGCAGAAGGAAGAAAGAAAGACTGGGATTTAAAAAAGGAAAGAAGCAGCCCAGGTAGTTTCCTAGTAGGGAACAAGGAGGAAGCTTCCTGTAAGAGGAGCAAGAGAGGAGGAAGGAAGACAAATGTTTCCTACTTAGGGAGCAAGGACAAGTTAAAAGCTTCCGAGTTAGGAAGCATGGAAGAATTTATTTAGGGAGGATGGAAGCAAGAAGGGTTCGAGGAAGGAAGATCATTCCTATATAGGAGGAAATGAAAAATGAAGACTCTTAAGACTTTAGGACACAAGGAAGAAGGAAGTCTTAAGATCTTAAGGATGCTTCCAAGTTAGAGAACAGGAAGGTTTTTATTTTAAATATATGAGAGAGAATGTCGAAGGAAGGAAAGGAATAAAAAAGCTTGTTAGGGATCAGAGAAGGATCCTATTTTCAACCACAGCAAGGAAAGAGAGGATGAATCCTAATGAAGACAGGAAGCTGTCAGATACACCTCCACCCTCCTCTCACCTCCTCCTCCTTCTCCTCCTCCACCCTCCTCCTCCTCCACACTCCTCCTCCTCCACACTGTCCATGAATCATCAACCGATGGGAGAGAAATATTCCAGATCTATAAAAAATTCAATATCCAAAGTTAATTTACTCCTCCACGCAGGAGGCGAGCGGCCAATCTGAGTTTAATTTGTGACGGAGGAGAAGTGACGGAGGAGAGGTGACGGAGGACAGGTGACAGCGAGAATATTAACGACGAAGCACACAACTATATTTTATAAAACATCCGCACATTTTATTTATTGAAGAAGCTGTTGACGTCTCTGTAAACCACCTCCACCTTCGTGCTCCACCTCCACCTTCACCTTTACCTCCACCTTCATGCTCCATGCTCCACCTCCACCTTCGTGCTCCACCTCCACCTTCACCTTTACCTCCACCTTCATGCTCCATGCTCCACCTCCACCTTCGTGCTCCACCTCCACCTTCACCTTTACCTCCACCTTCATGCTCCACGCTCCACCTTCACCTCCACCTTCATGCTCCACGCTCCACCTTCGTGCTCCACCTCCACCTTCACCTCCACCTTCATGCTCCACGCTCCACCTTCGTGCTCCACCTCCACCTTCACCTTCACCTTTACCTCCACCTTCATGCTCCACTTCCACGCTCCACCGAGTCTTTCTGACATGTGACCAAAGACTTTTGATTACAGCTACCATTAATAAACGACATTGTGTGTGTGTGTGTGTGTGTGTGTGTGTGTGTGTGTGTGTGTGTGTGTGTGTGTGTGTGTGTGAGTCACTCTGGTTTCCAACGGTCCATGAATGCATCGATCATTCATTAACTTTAAGCATCCTTCTTGTTCTCTACCTAGGAGACGTTTCTCTTTCCTGGCTTGTTTTCATGGAGCTTCCTGCTTCCTTCATTCTTGTTGCATGAAGCGTTTTGTTTTTTTGCCTCCTAACATAGATGTTTCCTTCTTCCTTGCTGCCTGTAGAGGAAGCTTCCAACTACACTTCCCACATTAGGAAGTCTTCCTTTTCCATGCTTGGTGGCTACGATGCTTGTGTCTTTGTTGACTTCTTAAAGTAGGAGGCTTCCTCCTTCCTTGCCCCAAAACTAGAACACATCTGTCCATCCAATCACCAGTTTGGAAGTAAGCAGGAAACAGAAATATCGAGAGTCTCAGGAACTGACACTTGTGTGATCTAATGTCAGCTTCTCTAAGTTTGTCTGTTTCTCTTCAGAACAGTCAAACGACGCCTTTAAGATTCTTATTCAGCGACACAAACTCGTTATGAAGTTTATTCCACAGTAAATACAGAAGATCCGTAAAGTTCTGTCACCCGAGGACGGAAGTTCCCCGCTGCCCTTTAAAGCGAGGCGCCATCGGTGCTTTTCTCTCTGTGCCATCAATCATCCTGTAAGTCTGCATGTCGGGTTTTCTCCCCAAATATCTCGTCTGGGAAACAAAGATGTGAATCAATAACTGAGGAGCTGCTGAGCTCCTGAGGGCGAAACAGAGAGATGAAAAAAGAAAAAGTCAAACATCACTTTCACTCCAACTTTGGTTAACTTTGCTCAAAGTTACAGGAGACAAACCCGCCATCAGAAGCTGATCCATGTCGACGCGTTTCACAGCCAAAAAAGACACGATGACCTCCTTCAGAGAAATTATTATACACAGACAACACACACCTGTGTGTGTGTGTGTGTGTGTGTGTGTGTGTGTGTGTGTGTGTGTCAGGTCAGTCTAAGAATACCAGCTCGGTGTAAAAGATGAGAGAAACTTCCTCATCGATCACCAGCTGCTCTAATATTGTCCCACTTTCAGAGAATAAGATGGCCGCCACCGCCGCCCTCCTTCATGGAGATCTGTGAGAGGTGAGCGGAGATCAAGGTGAGCCGATCTACACCTGAGCAAAGTCACCGCCGAGAACTCGACGGACGCTTCAGGACTTTAGGAAGTTCAGACCGAGTGTTCTGATTGGACAAGTGTCGTTCCAGGCGCTGTCCCTTTAAGAAATATGACATTTGAACAATTCATTACGTGTCCGCAACAACAGAATATCAGAAAATCAGAATAATCCATAAAGATGAACTGAGCATGAGGAAGAGACGGGATCACAGCTAATATCTATTTCCTTCCTTCAGTTAAGGAGAATGTGTTACGCCGAAACTAAACCGGGCCCGTCTCCATCACGTCTGTTCTCCACGTGACGTCAAACTCCACCAGACTTTGTTAACTTGCTCAGATTTCTAAATATGTGAATACGCTGCGTAATAAATTGTTACAAAGTCAGCACGGGGGGTTTACGTAGCTCCTTTAAAAGAAAAACACAAAGTGCCAAAAACAAAACTAGTCACTAGGAGGGGGAACATCGAACCACAGATGAACAACAGAGGAACCACAGAGGAACCACAGAAGAACCACAGAGGAACCACAGAAGAACTTGAGGATCCAAACTATAAACTGAACTCGGCTGTAGAACCATCATCAGAGTCAGCAACAAGGTTTCTTCAGGTCCCAACAAAAAACTTTTTAAGAACCTCTAAGGCCTTTTCAGGGATTTTCAAGGCTTTTCAATGCCCGTAGATGCATGAATAAATGCAGACAAACTCAAATATGCAAACTTGGAAGAACAAACCAATGAATTACCCATCCATCCATCCATCCATCCATCCATCCATCCATCCACCCATCCACCCACCCACCCACCCATCCATCCACCCATCCATCCATCCATCCATCCATCCATGCATCCATCCATCCATCCATCCATCCATCCACCCATCCATCCACTCCACCCATCCATCCATGCATCCACCCACCCATCCATCCACTCCACCCATCCACCCATCCATCCACCCATCCATCCATCCACCCACCCACCCACCCATTCATCCATCCACCCATCCATCCACCCATCCATCCATGCATCCATCCATCCATCCACCCATCCATCCATCCATCCACCCACCCAACCACCCATCCATCCATCCATCCATGTTCTCATACTCTCTTACTTCTTCTCTTCCTCTCTCAGCGGGAGTCTGTGATTGGTTGAAGCCGGTGGCTGCTGGGCTCCTGATTGGCTGAGACACAGCAGAGTCAGATCAAAGGGCTGAGTGCTGTTTTGTCCTGAAGCTCAGAGGAGGCAGGACGATGTTCAGTCCATCGTCTCAGCGGGACTCGGAACACTT
>JAFMOB010000583.1:1008881-1040033 GCA_018985215.1 Larimichthys polyactis
GTCCCCGCAGACTGTCTAAAACTGGACGTAGTCTCCGTGATGTCCCCGCAGACTGTCTAAAACCTGGACATAGTCTCCGTGATGTCCCCGCAGACTGTCTAAAACCTGGACATAGTCTCCGTGATGTCCCTGCAGACTGTCTAAAACTGGACGTAGTCTCTGTGACGTCCCCGCAGACTGTCTGAAACTGGACGTAGTCTCCGTGACGTCCCTGCAGACTGTCTAAAACCTGGACGTAGTCTCCGTGACGTCCCCACAGACTGTCTAAAACCTGGACGTAGTCTCTGTGACGTCCCCACAGACTGTCTAAAACCTGGACGTAGTCTCCGTGACGTCCCCGCAGACTGTCTAAAACCTGGACGTAGTCTCCGTGACGTCCCCACAGACTGTCTAAAACCTGGACGTAGTCTCCGTGACGTCCCCGCAGACTGTCTAAAACCTGGACGTAGTCTCCGTGACGTCCCCGCAGACTGTCTAAAACCCAGACGTAGTCTCCGTGACGTCCCCGCAGACTGTCTAAAACTGGACGTAGTCTCCGTGATGTCCCCGCAGACTGTCTAAAACCTGGACATAGTCTCCGTGATGTCCCCGCAGACTGTCTAAAACCTGGACATAGTCTCCGTGATGTCCCTGCAGACTGTCTAAAACTGGACGTAGTCTCTGTGACGTCCCCGCAGACTGTCTGAAACTGGACGTAGTCTCCGTGACGTCCCTGCAGACTGTCTAAAACCTGGACGTAGTCTCCGTGACGTCCCCACAGACTGTCTAAAACCTGGACGTAGTCTCCGTGACGTCCCCACAGACTGTCTAAAACCTGGACGTAGTCTCCGTGACGTCCCCGCAGACTGTCTAAAACCTGGACGTAGTCTCCGTGACGTCCCCACAGACTGTCTAAAACCTGGACGTAGTCTCCGTGACGTCCCCGCAGACTGTCTAAAACCTGGACGTAGTCAAACGATTCTTATTTTAACATTTTAATGAACTGATTAATCAGCTGATGTTGGCTCTGGTGAAAATGTGCAGCAGGAAGGCCGCAGATAAAGAAAACCTTCAGACGGTCTGATGTTTCTGAGAGTTTTGCAGTCAGACAGACGGATCGACCTCATCATTTTATCATTAAAGGCTGAACTCTGATCGTATCTGAAGCAGTGAATCATGTTCATGCAGCTTCTCCTCAGACGAGTCCAATGAGAGTCCTTCAGATGTATCAGAGTCGCAGATATTTCACACGTTCATTTGAACCCGATGTGATTTGTTGTGAGGACGTGAAGCGAAGACAGTTCAGTCTGAAACCGCCTCACTCTTATTTTCCTCGGACGCTCCTCGCCATCTGGACTGTCTGAGCGGAGTCCAGCCAGGAGTTGACTCTCTTTAACTGCTAATTGATATTTGTGGTCGGGTCAGCCACCTGTCGGGGAGGAAGGGAGGAGGAAGAAGAGGGCAGATGGAGGAGGAGGAGGAGGAGGAAGGAGGGACAGCAGGAGCACAGACAGACACCCAGGCTTCAGGAGGGCAGAGTTAAGGATTTTCAATGCTGCCTGGAATCAAATTCAAGATCAACTCAAGAACAAAAGTTATGTCATGGTGGCCTGGAGCCAGATGTTCGACATTTATCACGACGATGAACGACAACACTGACACAAAGTGTTTCCAGGTGTTCTGCAGGGTATTTTAGAGTTTGTGGTTTCCTGATAATCCTGTCGATGATGTGTACTAATTTATCATCCAATCAAACGCTTTCTCTCTTCTGACGCCGCCGGAGCGGACTGCTTCCTGTTTGATCCAGTCTATGAGTGAAAACCACCAGGCTGCCGTACTCCCTGTTGAAATGCCAATCCATATCTGCGACAAGTCGCTCCCTATGTGACAGGAATCACGTGCAGGAAGTAAACTCTACTTACTGTTTCTTAAAATCAAAGAAATATTCACAAAGAGCCTCTGAGCAGCTCAAAGGCTTTTATTTTGAAACATCTGTAGGAAGTTTAGCATTTAAAAAAAACTCAGGAATGGATAACAACGATAGCACGTCTCTGGACTGAAGATAAAAACCTTGTGTACATTTTCAAACTACTGATTCACGCACTCCATCCTGAATCCAGACGTGAGCGGTGAAACATCTGATCTCAGCTCCTGCAGTCGGATCGAGTTCAGAGATAATGAAATTTCCATGACAGCGGTTTCTATCAGAGAGCAGCGAGCCGTGCTCTGCCAAACAGGCGAGCCGCCGCACAAAGGAGCCGTCAACACGCTAATTAACAGCTGGCTCCAGACCAGAGCAAGAGGCACTCTGGGTAATTATCATCAGAGCGGAGTAATCCACCTCCTCGTGTACGAGTCTGGAGGAAAGAGGAGGTGTTTGTGACATAACCTGGAGTACAAGAAGAGATCTGAGCAGGTATGGAGACGAGGAGGAGGAGGAGGGATGAAGAAGTCCGGTTTAATGCAGCTCATGTTACAGCACAACAAAAGTTATTATCAGTATTTTTAAAACTGTACAGAGTGACGGGGACGTGTGAGGGACAGATGTGTCACGTCCAGCTGTTGGTAGTGTTGTAGAGGAGGTCCTCTGTGCAGAGCTGGAGGTCTTCAGGAGGTCTGTGAAGGTAGAGAGGGACGCCCCTGAACTGTAGGAACTGGTAGGACGTTCCACCAACGGGGAACAACAGACAGAAAAGTTTGGACTGTCCTGAGAGGACAGGTGGCAGAGCCAGGAGGAGGTAACATCTGTCTGTATGAGGACGCTCAAGAACCAGAGACTGCTTTGTCGTCAGGGTTAGAGATCTGAGTTTAACGTGGCTGCTGCAGGTCGACTGAGGAGCTCCATGATCGAAGAGCAGGTGAGCCGCCACGTTCTGGATCATCTGAAGAGGTTTCAGTGTCAGGCTGGAGCCCGTCAGGACGTTCAGATCATGTATACACATACTGTACATGTGTATGGATTCATTAAGGGAAGGAAGTGGCTCAGTTGCTCATATATAAGCATGAAGATGTTTGTTTATAACAGGTCATATCAGGTCATATCAGGTCATATCAGGTCATAACAGGTTATATCAGGTCATATCAGGTCATATCAGGTCATAACAGGTTATATCAGGTCATAACAGGTCATATCAGGTCATAACAGGTCATATCAGGTCATATCAGGTCATAACAGGTTATATCAGGTCATAACAGGTCATATCAGGTCATATCAGGTCATAACAGGTCATATCAGGTCATAACAGGTCATATCAGGTCATAACAGGTCATATCAGGTCATAACAGGTCATAACAGGTCATATCAGGTTATATCAGGTCATATCAGGTCATAACAGGTTATATCAGGTCATAACAGGTCATAACAGGTCATATCAGGTCATAACAGGTCATAACAGGTCATATCAGGTCATATCAGGTCATAACAGGTCATAACAGGTCATATCAGGTCATAACAGGTCATATCAGGTCATAACAGGTCATATCAGGTCATAACAGGTCACAACAGGTCATAACAGGTCATATCAGGTCATATCAGGTCATATCAGGTCATAACAGGTTATATCAGGTCATAACAGGTCATATCAGGTCATAACAGGTCATAACAGGTCATATCAGGTCATAACAGGTCATAACAGGTCATAACAGGTCATATCAGATCATAACAGGTCATATCAGGTCATAACAGGTCACAACAGGTCATAACAGGTCATATCAGGTCATATCAGGTCATATCAGGTCATAACAGGTCATATCAGGTCATAACAGGTCATATCAGGTCATAACAGGTCATAACAGGTCATAACAGGTCATAACAGGTCATATCAGGTCATAACAGGTCATAACAGGTCATAACAGGTCATATCAGGTCATATCAGATCATATCAGGTCATAACAGGTCATATCAGGTCAAAACAGGTCATATCAGGTCATATCAGGTCATATCAGGTCATATCAGGTCAAAACAGGTCAAATCAGGTCAAATCAGGTCATATCAGGTCATAACAGGTCATATCAGGTCAAAACAGGTCAAATCAGGTCATAACAGGTCATATCAGGTCAAAACAGGTCAAAACAGGTCAAATCAGGTCAAATCAGGTCATATCAGGTCATATCAGGTCATATCAGGTCATAACAGGTTATATCAGGTTATATCAGGTCATAACAGGTCATATCAGGTCATATCAGGTCATAACAGGTCATAACAGGTCACAACAGGTCACAACAGGTCATATCAGGTCATATCAGGTCATATCAGGTCATAACAGGTCATAACAGGTCATATCAGGTCATAACAGGTCATAACAGGTCATATCAGGTCATATCAGGTCATAACAGGTCATATCAGGTCATATCAGGTCATAACAGGTCATATCAGGTCATATCAGGTCATATCAGGTCATAACAGGTCATATCAGGTCATATCAGGTCATAACAGGTCATATCAGGTCATATCAGGTCATAACAGGTCATAACAGGTCATAACAGGTCATAACAGGTTATATCAGGTCATAACAGGTCATATCAGGTGGTCTGTATTTCACCACGAGCAGCAGAGCCTTGGTTGCCAGTTGAAGCAGCTCCTCTCAGCCTCTCTGTTGGATGTTTTAATTAGCAGCGAGCATCAAACCTCCAGCTGTGCCCGCTGAACCTGCTCAACACCAAACCCAGCAGACGACCACCTGAAATATTCACATGGAAAATGAAAAAATCAGGAGGTGACCAATCAGGCGTCAGGGCCTCCTGGCAGGACAGGTGTCCGGGCAGATTACGGGACGAGTCAGTGCCTCGCAGCAGATTGTATGGAGCTGATTGAGAGTCAGTGCGAGGCTAAATCACATGCTGTGATTATACATTATTATATATACACATAGATGAAACATCAACAACAACAGCATGAAACAATTCAGACGTTCCTACATTACATGCTGACGTTACTGCGAGCATGATGTTGATCACAGAACGTTCTGCTGCATTTGGACAGATGAAACATTTTAGATGTTAGTTTGATGAGTCAAATAACCGGACAGTGGAGTCAAAGGGAAACACGACTGAGTCAATCAAAACTCTGCAAACCACACTCAGACTCATTTTGTCTTTGTATGGATGAGAAAAGTCTGATCATCATCATGAAGATCATGAAATCCTGTTTGTGCTGGAGCTTGAGAACATTCAGCTGCTGCCTGTACACTTTAATTCAGCTGCATATCAAAACCCTGAAGTCACACGAAAACACACCAAACCTCCAGAATCCAAACCGCAGAGCCACCGGGGACCCGCCGGCCAAAATAACTTCACACAAACCGAGCACATCGTCGCCCAGTTTGTGAAACACTTTAAACTGGGTCACACGTTCACATCCAACTTCTCTCAAAGTGACAAAAGCAGTTCATGCAAAACTGATCCGAGGTCTGCAGAGCTGCAGCAGAAGGCTGACGGCGAGCGGCGCAGCGGCGGACGAACAGCCCACGACCTTTGACCTGACTCCGTTCAGAGACGACGCCTCAGATCCGTGATCATAAATAAAAAGACTAACATGTGATGCAAAGGAGCTAACGAAATGAAACGACACAACATGAGACGGACAACATGAGGTGAGACAAAACGAGACAACACAGGACGAGAACAGACCAGAGACAAGAGTCTCCAGGAGAGGAGATGAAAGCTGGAAGTGACTGAAGAAGACCTTGAGGGGCGGAGACACTCATCTCATCCTGAAGGAGAAGAAGAAGAAAAAGAGACGAGACAACAACATCAAGAGTTTGAGGACGGTTACGGGTTTTACGAGGATGTTTAGGAAGTGGCTTTTATTTTGAAATTCCGTAAAGTTTCTCGTGAACTGCTTTGTCAGTCTGTCAGTTTTATGAATAAAGTTTGGTGCAGGCAGCAGGAATGTGGGTCAGCAGGTCAGATAGAGCTGTTCTCAGGTCTGTTGTTGAGCTGCCGTCTCTGGCTCAGTGCCCCTCGAACGCATCACCTGTTCTCACACTATGTAACGCTTTACGGCACTAAGTCACACAGCACCAACTATCTCACTGAGGTTCACAGCAGTCAGCAGCCTCTATGGACATGATGGCAGAGGAGAAGAGAGTGAAGAGGACGCTGACGGAGGAAGCTAAGAAGAGAAAAGGAGAGAGTGAGCGAGCAAGAAGCCGCCGGACAAGAGTAAATGTGGGACTGACTTTTAGTGGTTGGTGAGAGCTTGGTGAAATAAAAGGCTGAAAGACAGACGCCGAGCTGGGCTGACTGCTGCTGGACTAGTCAGTGAGATCAGCTGCTGCTGGTTTCTGTTCAGAAGTAATGTAATCAGAGTAAATACTCGAGTACAGCTGATTTTCATTCAAAACCAGGCACAGAAGATGCCACTAAAACTAACAGACTCCTTCAGTTTACAAGTTGCCCTTGAATGCAGCATCTGACCCACTGCTCTCTGGGAGTTTTAGTTTTATTTACCTCTCAGAGTTTCCTCGTGTCCTCTCTGCTTTGACTGAAACTCTGTCTGCTCCCTGTTACGTAACAAACGACGGCTCTGAAAACTGAAGGAAGGTCTAATCACCTCCTCACCAGTCTGCATACCAACAGAGAGAGACTACGTCCAGGTTTTAGACAGTCTGCGGGGACGTCACCGAGACTACGTCCAGGTTTTAGACAGTCTGCGGGGACGTCACCGAGACCAAGTCCAGTTTTAGACAGTCTGCGGGGACGTCACGAAGACTACGTCCAGGTTTTAGACAGTCTGCGGGGACGTCACAGAGACTACGTCCAGGTTTTAGACAGTCTGCGGGGACGTCACGGAGACTACGTCCAGGTTTTAGACAGTCTGCGTGGACGTCACAGAGACTACGTCCAGGTTTTAGACAGTCTGCGGGGACGTCACAGAGACTACGTCCAGGTTTTAGACAGTCTGTGGGGACGTCACAGAGACTACGTCCAGGTTTTAGACAGTCTGCGGGGACGTCACGGAGACTACGTCCAGGTTTTAGACAGTCTGCGGGACGTCACAGAGACTACGTCCAGGTTTTAGACAGTCTGCGTGGACGTCACAGAGACTACGTCCAGGTTTTAGACAGTCTGCGGGGACGTCACGGAGACTACGTCCAGGTTTTAGACAGTCTGCGGGGACGTCACAGAGACTACGTCCAGGTTTTAGACAGTCTGTGGGGACGTCACGGAGACTACGTCCAGGTTTTAGACAGTCTGCGGGGACGTCACAGAGGCTACGTCCAGGTTTTAGGCAGTCTACGGGGACGTCACGGAGACTACGTCCAGGTTTTAGACAGTCTGCGGGGACGTCACGGAGACTACGTCCAGGTTTTAGACAGTCTGCGGGGACGTCACGGAGACTACGTCCAGGTTTTAGACAGTCTGCAGGACGTCACAGAGACTACGTCCAGGTTTTAGACAGTCTGCAGGACGTCACAGAGACTACGTCCAGGTTTTAGACAGTCTGCGGGGACGTCACGGAGACTACGTCCAGGTTTTAGACAGTCTGCAGGACGTCACAGAGACTACGTCCAGGTTTAAGACAGCCTGTGGGGACGTCACAGAGACTACGTCCAGGTTTAAGACAGTCTGTGGGGACGTCACGGAGACTACGTCCAGTTTTAGACAGTCTGCGGGGACGTCACGGAGACTACGTCCAGGTTTTAGAAAGTCTGCAGGGACGTCTCAGGTTCACCTTCAATGGAATCGAACCAGCAACCTTCAGAGTCGCATCCATCACATTCACTGCACTGTTCAAACTCCTCCAGCGGAGCCGCAGCTCTCTCTCTCTTTGCCCAGCTTGAAGTCACCGTCCGCGGCGTCACGAACCGGAGCCTCCGTGGCTGCTGCGTAAAGGTGCCACGCGGTTCACGTGTATCCTGAGTGTGTGTGTGCAGGTGGAAATGTGTGTTGGAAGTTGCACATAAACCAGAACTCTTACCTTTGCTGTAGCCGGAGCCGGAGGAGCTGGATCCGGAGCTGCTGTGTCTCCGAGCCGGAGTCAGGTGTTCTTCACCCCGCAGAGTCTCCAAGCTCGACGGCGTCTCCGTGACCGGCGGATCAGAGCCGCTCCTTCCCGGATCACTCGCCGAATCCATCCATGCACCGACAAAACAACTCAAAAAAAAAAAAAGAAAAGAAAGAAAAACCGATCAAGATCCCGGTGAGCAGTCGGTGGGTGAGGAGAACCGAACCGGTACCGACGGAAGCCAACGAGCAGCGGGAGAAGCGCAGCTGCTGGGCGGCTGTCAAGGCGCTGCTGTGAGCGCTGTTTGGAGGAGAAGAAGCCGGACTGAGAGAGAGGGAGGGCGGCGCTGTGGTGAGCTGGGCTGCCCTCCCTGGAGGCAGAGACCCGGATCCACAGACACACAAACACACAGAACTGAAGCTGAGATCATCTGATATGAGACTTCACCTGTACTGAACTCTGATGTGTCTGTATGACGCGTCCAGTGAAGGTCACTGTGAACACCTGGAGGACTAAATACACCAAAGGACAGGAAGTGATCCACGTGTGAAATTATACATTTATATTTAAACCATCATGAAACTTCATAAACTAACTGAGTTTACAGAGACCACGTCCAGGTTTTAGACAGTCTGCGGGGACGTCACAGAGACCACGTCCAGGTTTTAGACAGTCTGCGGGGACGTCACGGAGACTACGTCCAGGTTTTAGACAGTCTGTGGGGACGTCTCAGAGACTACGTCCAGGTTTTAGACAGTCTGCGGGGACGTCACAGAGACTACGTCCAGGTTTTAGACAGTCTGTGGGGACGTCTCAGAGACTACGTCCAGGTTTTAGACAGTCTGCGGGGACGTCACAGAGACTACGTCCAGGTTTTAGACAGTCTGCGGGGACGTCAGGGAGACTACGTCCAGGTTTTAGACAGTCTGCGGGGACGTCAGGGAGACTACGTCCAGGTTTTAGACAGTCTGCGGGGACGTCACGGAGACTACGTCCAGGTTTTAGACAGTCTGCAGGGACGTCTTGGAGACTACGTCCAGGTTTTAGACAGTCTGCGGGGACGTCACAGAGACTACGTCCAGGTTTTAGACAGTCTGCGGGGACGTCACGGAGACTACGTCCAGGTTTTAGACAGTCTGCAGGGACGTCACGGAGACTACGTCCAGGTTTTAGACAGTCTGCGGGGACGTCACAGAGACTACGTCCAGGTTTTAGACAGTCTGCGGGGACGTCACAGAGACTACGTCCAGGTTTTAGACAGTCTGTGGGGACGTCATGGTCCTGTTGATGCTACACTGACTCAGGTGATTCAGGTGAAGGTGTCTCTTTGTAACTTTGGTCTCTCTTTGGGGGAATGCTGATGGGGAGCAGAGACAGTGTCGTGCCAGAACTGGAGCTGGGCAGTGTAACCTGGGCTCAGCAGTCTTTTTTTTTTCCCACCACTGGTTTTGGTTTCCGGTCTGTTGGTTGATTGAACTGCTCAGTTGAAATCAATAACGAGGAGCATTGATGAGGTCTGATCAGAGTCACACCGGTCCTGGTTTTTGTTCGTCCTGGACCCCCCTGCAGTCTTCCTGCCAGCTGTGTTACCGCCTCCCTCTCTACCTTTTCATCATCGACTTTTTCTGCTGCTAATTTCCTCCTGCCACAAGCTTCACAGTGCCTGGAACGATTTAAAAAAACAAGATATTGCTCCAGATTTCATCACTTTAATCAGTTCAGATGAAATAAACGAGCTGAATATGATGATGATGATGATTTAGGACTGAAGAGCTTGGCAGTATTCGTTAGCCTGCAGTGAAAACGCCTCAGGAGCGCTCACACTTTGCTGCTGCTCTCAGATCACACAGGTTCCACAGTTTCCTCGCACACGTCCAACTCCAGTTCTTTATTTCAACGAACAGTTTGACTGAACTTTGACAGATCTTGGGGATTCATTAAAGGTCCAGTCTGTAAGACTTAGTGACATTTAGCGGTGTAGTTGTTGATTGAATCCACCTCGCCTCCGCCCTCTTTAGACGAGTTCACAAGCTCGTGAGGAGGTTTCTTGTCTTCTCAAGAAGGTTATACCAGTTTGTAAGGAGGCTCGGGAGGTTCTTGACCAGTTTCTAGAGAACTTAAGCAAGAAGTCTTCAGAAGGTGAATTGGTTTATAGGATTTTGGAAATGGATGCTACAGTAGTTCTTCTGAGGTTTTCTAGAGGAGGTTACATGGGTTCAGCACCTCGAAGGAGTTCCAGAGGTACCTAAGAAGGTTAAACAAGAACATGATGTTCTTCAGGAAGTTTTCCTCGAGGTTCCAGTGGCTCTACTCTGTGGAGCTCACAGCTGCCTCACCCTCCAAATAACCGCACACCCTGAGGGCTTCATTCACACACCTGTGTAACCTGCACTGTTTAAAACCTGCTGCTCATTTCCATGTTTCCACTGTGTCGGTCGGATGAACAGAGCTTCATTCCAGTGACAGAACACGTCCTGGCTGATCTTTATCCTTACAGAAGAGTGCAGATCCATAACCAAGTCGTCATTTGAGTATCATATAAATCATATAAATATGAACGTGTCTGCTAATGAAGGAAAATGAAAACCAACAAAGATTCATTTGACTTTATTAAAGTGTCAGTAAGTTAATAATGTCATAAAGATGTTAACCAAAACAAATGACAGCCTGTCAGCCACGTATGAAAAGATAAATTTAACATTTTAAGTCAACATCCTGTAACTTTCCTCTGATGATCGACCGTCTGTGATCCACTCTGACCTGTGATCAGCTGAACGGTGTCTCTGTCATTCGTACGTCTGTTCTCACACTGTGTAACTTTGGGCTCCGGGTCGGGAGAAGTACGTAACGCCGTTAGGGGTGTCAGTGTTTGTACCACAGGTGTTTTGGGCCACTAGAGGGAGGAGGTGTTCAAGCTAAGAAGAGAAAAGGAGAGAGTGAGCGAGCAAGAAGCCGCCGGACAAGAGTAAATGTGGGACTGACTTCGCGTTTGTTTATTTAAAATTTGAGTTTTAAACGTGATGAATTCATTAACAGAACGGCTGGAATCACAAATCGTATAATCAGTCATTCTGACATGTTTCAATCCCTTTCATGACGGCACACCAGCTGCTTTTTTAAAATGTTTTTTGTCCTGTATTTTCTCTTGAACAATGTTGATGATACTGTTAAAGGGGACAGCAGGGAACAGGTGTGCTCATCACCTCACCTGGCCACACCTCTCTGCAGCTGATGCACCACGCCCCCTCCACAAGTATGATGTACAATGTTTTTGTGGTTAAATAAAGTTATTTAAAAAGATAAGTACCGTCCTCCTGTTCTCCGGACTTTGAATGTCAGGCATTGTGAAGCTTTACACAACAAAGTGAAGTTTGTCTTCTCCTTGGACCAATGACAGCACATCCCAGAGATACCTGTCCTGCCATCCTGGAACACCTGAACGTGAAGCAGCCTCGGATCTGACAGAATCTGGCTTCATTGTAAACAGAGCTCGCGTGACCCGTTCATACGGCGAGGAGGAGGAGAGGTGGCCCTCTGTCACCGTCTCATCAATCACACTGTGGACTGCGAGCCTCCACCTCTCTGCTAGGCGCCGTCACCTCCACCTCCTCCTCCTCCTCTGCTCTGAGAGCAGCCATCATTTATCTTGACGGGGAGCAAAGCTCTCAGCGGCCGGTTTGTCCTCGTTGTGAACGACACCAAGTCACAGCGAGAAGAGGAGGACGAATTAACAGACAAGTCATCTGACCGCTTAAAGTCCACAGGATATAAACTTCAGCTTGCTTTAGTGTTGAATCACCTGGAATTAGACTCGTTATGGTTTCATTACCTTAGAAAGAGACTTTCATATCTACACATAAAGACTTTGCAGTTGGACAGTAATTAGTTCATTTTTATTCAGTGATGAACGACGTAATTTATGTCAAAGGATCCTTTTTGTTTCTTTTCAGTTTTTGTCCCACAATAAAATTCCGTCCGACAGTTGATGAAATAACACAGCTCTCTGCTGTGTTTTAAAGTGTTGATCTGCTCCTCCGTCCCTGCAGACTTACAGACCGCAGTGATCGCAGGGGGTCGCAGTGCGGCAGGTCAGGGGTCAGATCTGCAGAGGAGATACGAGCAGCTGCAGGAATCCAGACTGGAGTTCAAAACATGATCGGACACACGGACCAGAGGGAAATCTGGTCCAGTGCTGGGGTCCATGGGGGCCACCACAAAACTGCAGGAAACACAAATATAATTTGAAAAAGCAACTTTAGAAAAAGAGTTTTATTTAAAGTCTCATGATATTCAATACTCTGAGTACTTCCTGTCTGTGGCTCATTGGTTCCTACTGAAGACCAGTTCTCTATAAGGGTTTTTTATTTAACATTAGGAAATGGTGCTTATCTGTTGGGGGGACTAGTTTCAGTGGCGGATTAATCCACATTTGGGGTTCTAGAGAACGTGGCAGCAGGACGGTGTGAACAACAGTGAAGACAAGAAGAAGAACCAAACATCACCAGACGTCTACTGTAAAAAGATTTCTTTAAAAGACCAATTGGTAACTGAACCAGCAGCTTCATCATCGCTCACTCTCTCCGTTTCTCTTCTTAGCTTCCTCCGTCAGCGTCCTCTTCACTCTCTTCTCCTCTGCCATTATGTCCTTCTTCTTCTTCTTCTTCTTCTTCTTCTTCTTCTTCTTCTTCTTCTTCCCGGTGGTCCTAAACACCTGTGGTACAAACACTAAAGCCTTATTTCCACCGGTGGCACCAGGTGAGCAGTCAGTCGATCAAAGGGTCTCAACGTGACCGACGAGAGACTGATCGTTGAACAACACACAATCATTTATGACACAACAGATGCTTTTTATAATCTCCTCCACGTCGGAGAAGCAAAGTCAGCTGTTTGTTGTTTCCTTTAAACGTAGTTTATCGCGGGGTCTCGCGTACGTCCAGGATTCTCTCGTGATCTCGCGTGAACACAGCCGGCTCGCTACGCTGCAGTCACGCGCCCGGTGCTCTGAGCTCACAGTCCGGGCAGCCCAGCTAACAAACTGAGCTACAATGAGCTAACAGCAGCTAACAGACTGAGCTAACATGAGCTAACAGCAGCTAACAGACTGAGCTAACATGAGCTAACAGCAGCTAACAGACTGAGCTAACATGAGCTAACAGCAGCTAGCAAACTGAGCTAACATGAGCTAACAGCAGCTGGCAAACTGAGCTAACATGAGCTAACATGAGCTAACAGACTGAGCTAACATGAGCTAACAGACTGAGCTAACATGAGCTAACAGCAGCTAACAGACTGAGCTAACATGAGCTAACAGCAGCTAGCAAACTGAGCTAACATGAGCTAACAGCAGCTAACAGACTGAGCTAACATGAGCTAACATGAGCTAACAGCAGCTAACAGACTGAGCTAACATCAGCTAACATGAGCTAACAGCAGCTAACAGACTGAGCTAACATGAGCTAACAGACTGAGCTAACATGAGCTAACAGCAGCTAACAAACTGAGCTAACATGAGCTAACAGACTGAGCTAACATGAGCTAACAGCAGCTAACAGACTGAGCTAACATGAGCTAACATGAGCTAACAGCAGCTAACAGACTGAGCTAACATGAGCTAACAGCAGCTACATTTGGCAGCAGTTTACGTCTCTGTTTATGTCTGATTCCATGTTTCTTCATTAGACATTCTGCTGTAGATCAGATAAAGTTCATAAAGACATACTTCTCCCATCAACATGACACAAACCTACAAAGTCTTCAAATAAATGTGATGTTCTTTCCACCTCTGTCTGTTAACGGACGTGTTTTTGTACAATAACTGAGCGAGCAGATGATGATGATGATGATGATGATGATGATGATGAAGCCCAGCTGATAAATGATCAGTCAGAGCCGAGCGTCTCCTCAGTGATCAGACCAAACTGAAGCTTCACACTCGTCATCGGACAAACGGCTCAGTTCAATAATTCAGAGCTCGTCTGTAAGCTTGAATTATTGAGTCTGGACGCTGTGAATATTTCTGCTCTCATCAGGAACCTTTGTGTTCTTCAGACGAGAGGAACTGAGTTTCCAAACAATATCAATAGAAGACGCAGTGAAGCCGACACAGGAAGTACCAAAAACTGTAGCTCCCCAAACGTCCACTAGAGACTGGCTCCAGAAGTGTTGGGTCGTTTAATTCAAAACATCAGAATTTATAATCTCTGATGTTTCGAATTAATATCATGTATGTCTGTAAAAACTAAAGCTGTCAGTAGGAAGTGTCACAGACTGTCTAAAACCTGGACGTAGTCTCTGTGACGTCCCCGCAGACTGTCTAAAACCTGGACGTAGTCTCCGTGACGTCCCCGCAGACTGTCTAAAACCTGGACGTAGTCTCCGTGACGTCCCCGCAGACTGTCTAAAACCTGGACGTAGTCTCCGTGACGTCCCCGCAGACTGTCTAAAACCTGGACATAGTCTCCGTGACGTCCCCGCAGACTGTCTAAAACCTGGACGTAGTCTCTGTGACGTCCCCGCAGACTGACTAAAACCTGGACGTGGTCTCCGTGACGTCCCCGCAGACTGTCTAAAACCTGGACGTGGTCTCCGTGACGTCCCCGCAGACTGTCTAAAACCTGGACGTGGTCTCCGTGACGTCCCCACAGACTGTCTAAAACCTGGACGTAGTCTCTGTGACGTCCCCGCAGACTGTCTAAAACCTGGACGTAGTCTCTGTGACGTCCCCGCAGACTGTCTAAAACCTGGACGTAGTCTCCGTGACGTCCCCGCAGACTGTCTAAAACCTGGACGTAGTCTCCGTGACGTCCCCGCAGACTGTCTAAAACCTGGACGTAGTCTCCGTGACGTCCCCGCAGACTGTCTAAAACCTGGACATAGTCTCCGTGACGTCCCCGCAGACTGTCTAAAACCTGGACGTAGTCTCTGTGACGTCCCCGCAGACTGACTAAAACCTGGACGTGGTCTCCGTGACGTCCCCGCAGACTGTCTAAAACCTGGACGTGGTCTCCGTGACGTCCCCGCAGACTGTCTAAAACCTGGACGTAGTCTCCGTGACGTCCCCACAGACTGTCTAAAACCTGGACGTAGTCTCTGTGACGTCCCCGCAGACTGTCTAAAACCTGGACGTAGTCTCCGTGACGTCCCCGCAGACTGTCTAAAACCTGGACGTAGTCTCCGTGACGTCCCCGCAGACTGTCTAAAACCTGGACGTAGTCTCCGTGACGTCCCCGCAGACTGTCTAAAACCTGGACGTGGTCTCCGTGACGTCCCCGCAGACTGTCTAAAACCTGGACGTTGTCTCCGTGACGTCCCCGCAGACTGTCTAAAACCTGGACGTGGTCTCCGTGACGTCCCCACAGACTGTCTAAAACCTGGACGTAGTCTCTGTGACGTCCCCACAGACTGTCTAAAACCTGGACGTAGTCTCTGTGACGTCCCCGCAGACTGTCTAAAACCTGGACGTGGTCTCCGTGACGTCCCCGCAGAGATTTGTATCGATGAGATGAAACCATGTTGCTGTGATTATAAATCCAGCACAGGATCCACCGGTAACAGAATGAAACTTAAATGCCGTAAAAGTGTCGAAATTGTTGTTTAATATGAGAAAACTTCATCCTTCATTTTCCTGTTAAAGTTCAGATGAAAAGCTGCTCTGACAATCCTCTAATGAAACTGAAGCATCTGCGTTCAGTTTGCTCTCATCTTCACATGAATCACTAATAAAGTGTCACAATCATTTCATCACGCCCGGCTCTGATGAAACAGACTACAAAGGGAAGCTTTAAAATTATAATGCTGTGCATTAGCACTCACTGAATATTTCCTTTCTTTTTAACTGGATGCATTTTAATAAGACACACCGCATTCATTTGCATTTTCTGCAAACTCCTCCGGCTCAGAGAAGTGCTGGACGTTCCAATGAAGACATTTAAAGAAATTTGTCACCGTCAGACGCAGTTGCAGATTAACAACCAGGAAGAAGTGTGGATGCTTCAGACGCAGACGTGCAGGCTGCTGGAGGTCAACTTAAAGTCTCCATGACGTCAAACTTGATGTCCATCTGTCTTCTGTCCTGCAAGTCACAAGTCACACTTGGCCTCGTCAACGACTGTCATACACACCAGGCCTCAGGTAAGGAGGAACAAACCGAGCTGAAACAACGGCCTGGTTAACATTCCCACCGAGGATTTCCCCAGCAGCCAGTCAGAACTGGAGAAACCTCTTGGAATAAAAGTCCAGTTGGCGCAGAGTTAACCCCTTTCAAGGAAAGATGACCTGGACAAAGCTCCACAAACCTCTAGGTTCTTTAAAAAAGACATTTTCTTTAAAGTTCTTTTTGGATATGTAACACAAAAGTTTAGAACGTCTCCAGAATCAAACCAATCCTCATTTTCTCTAGACTGTAACTCAGTCTTTTACCAAGTCACTCTCTCTCTCGCCTCCAACGAGTCAAGTTTATCAAATCATGTGACCTGTTCCAGCTTGGACGGAGCCCCTCGGGGTCGACTGGTACTGTGCCAGCAGCAGGAGGTCAGAAGACGTGACCAAACAATAAGAAAGAAGCTGCAGTCGTCTATAACATGAATTTATATCTTTGTTTGACATCATGACGACTCATTCAAAATACTTACTGTACCACTGTGCCTACATCAGGTGTAAACAATGACAGCACACATTAATTTTCATTTGTATATCAGTTTTGACATTATATTATGCTGTTTGTGTGTGGAGCGCTACGTTTGGATCCTTTATGATTTATGTATGAAATGATTTGGACTGTAAAAAAACATTGTCAGGTTTATTTTTTACAGTGTTTCATGTTGAACTTGTTTTAGCATACATTTGCACTTTTACAGTGTAGTGGGTGGTTGTATGATTGTGTGAAATTCTTCTGAATGACAGCCCAATAATTCTGATCATTCATGTATTACAGTTTATTACAGTCATCTTCATCATTTCATCTCTCTGTGTTCTGAACCGCTCAGCAAACACGGACTGGATGGTGACGCTGTGGTTCTGATCCGACTTAGAAAACTGAATATATGGCTCAGATCTGGAACACATATCTGGAAAAGATGATGACGCTCAGGTTTGGTCCAAAACCCTGATAGTACTTCTCTACATTTCTCTGAACAATATCAGTAATTTGATTTTGTCATAAAAATGTTCCCATAATGTTTTTAACTGTAAAAATACATTTTTATTCATCTCTTCATCATATCTATGACATATGTTTGCATTAATATTCAGATTATAAATTATAAATTATATATTATAATTTGTATAAAATAAGTAAAATTGTAAAAATAAGGATTCCAGAAAGTGAGAAACATTGTTATTGTAAAAATGAGAATTCATATAAAATATAAGAAAAATTGTAAATTGTAAAAATAAACAGACTGATTATCTTGCCAGACTAGATGCAGATGCAGATGACTAGATACTGCAGGGGCGGCTGTGGCTCACAGGCAGAGCGGGTCGTCCACTAATCAGATGATCGGCGGTTCGATCCCCGGCTCCTGCGGTCTGCATGTCGAAGTGTCCTTGGGCAAGACACTGAACCCCAAATTGCTCCCGAAGACTGTGCCATCGGTGTGTGAATGTGTATGAATGGTTAGATCCAGAAACTGATGAGCAGTTGGCACCTTGCATGGTAGCCAATGCCATCAGTGTATGAATGTGTGTGAATGGGGTGAATGAGATATGTAGTGTAGAGCGCTTTGAGTGGTCGGAAGACTAGAAAGGCGCTATATAAGTACAGTCCATTTACCATTTAGATGAGATTCTTCCAGTTTAGTGGCCATTTGCGTTCAGATTTACGTGCCTCTTGCTTTAATTTACGAGTCTGCTGGCTATACCATGGTGCTAGCCTTCTTTGTTTAATTGTCTTCTTTTTCAGAGGTGCAATAGAGTCTAGAGTTGTCCGTAATGAGCCTGTAATACTATCAACAAGATGGTCTATTTGTGAGTGGCTAAAGGAAGCAGACAAGTCCTCTGTTACAGTTAGACATGGCATTGAATTCAATGCTGAAGGAATCACTTCCTTAAATTTGGCTACAGCACTATCAGATAAACATCTGCTGTAGAAGCTTCTACACAAAGGCTTATAGTCCGGTAGTATGAACTCAAAGGTTATTAAAAAATGGTCAGACAGAAGAGGATTCTGTGGGAAGACTATTATATTATCAATTTCAATGCCATATGAAAGAACAAGATCGAGAGTGTGGTTCAGACAATGAGTCGGTTTATTTACACTTTGACAAAAGCCAATTGAGTCTAATAGAGAGATAAACACAGTACTAAGACTATCATTGTGGTTGTCCACATGAATGTTAAAATCACCTACAATAATTACTTTATCTGTTTTAAGGATCAAGCCTGATGCAAATTCTGCAAATTCAGATAAAAATTCAGAATAAGGACCTGGAGCTCGATATACTGTAACAAATAAAATTGGCTGCGAAGTTTTCCAGGTTGGGTGAGTGAGGCTAAGAACAAGACTTTCAAATGAATTATAATTTAGTTTAGGTTTAGGATTTATTAATAGACTTGAGTCAAATATGGCTCCAACTCCACCACCTCGACCAGTACTTCGAGGAATATGAGTATTATAATGACTCGGAGGAGTGGATTCATTTAAGCTAACATATTAATCCTCCTGCAGCCAGGTTTCAGTGAGACAGAACAAGTCAATATCATAATCAGATATTAATTCATTGACTAAGACAGCTTTAGATGACAAAGACCTGATATTCAATAGTCCACATTTAATTCTCTTATCTTGGACTGTTTGAGATGTTGATTTAATTTTTATTAAGTTTTTATGATGAACTCCTCTTCTGTTTGTTTTATCTTTAAATAATGTAGGTGGACGGGGACAGACACAGTCTCTATACTAAAGGACTGGGTGGACGGGGGACAGACACAGTCTCTATACTAAAGGACTGGGTGGACGGGGGACAGACACAGTCTCTATACTAAAGAACTGGGTGGACGGGGGACAGACACAGTCTCTATACTAAAGAACTGGGTGGACGGGGGACAGACACAGTCTCTATACTAAAGGACTGGGTGGACGGGGGACAGACACAGTCTCTATACTAAAGGACTGGGTGGACGGGGGACAGACACAGTCTCTATACTAAAGAACTGGGTGGACGGGGGACAGACACAGTCTCTATACTAAAGAACTGGGTGGGCAGCTGCTCTAATGGAGGCGCAGAGTAAGACTGCAGCTCTGCTTCCTGGTCTCAACATTTATTTAAAGATAAATATGAAGATTTAAAGACACAGAGCTTCATTTTGTCTTGGCGCCCATAAATCCCCAGAATGCATTTTGTTCTTCAGTTCAGGGTTTCTCCCCATTGTGATCCACACTGCTGCTTCACTCCATCTTTCAGTGCTGATCTTTAGTCAATTACATGGTTAGATATCACCATCTAGTGGACAGGTAGTAGAACTACATCATGTGATCATGTGATTTCTCTGACACTCACCTGCTTTCTGCCACAAGTTCGTCTGGTTTTGACGTCACTCTCATGTCTTTTTTTAGACTTGGACTTGCAGTTCTGAGGGTGTGACGGCGTCCTCAGATCAGATGCACACAGACACCAGGACTGACGAGGAAGAAATGAGCAGATTCTTCTCTCCCAGTGTTTCCTCCACACCTGAAGGTGGAAAGTGTCTGTAAGTGGACCTGAGGTGAGTTCAGCAGGTGAGAATCCTACCAGAGAAATGTGTCAGTGTTTGATCACCAGGATCACTTTGATCACAGTGTGCTGTATCACTGTTTAACTGGACAGGACAAATGTTTCTTCATGCTGATTGGTTGATTCAGAATATCTATGATTGATATGTTGTTGACTTTCTCTCTGAGTTAAAGAACAATGATTTCACAAAGACGTACATGTCATAGTGTTGCTGTCTCTCCAGTAGAGTCAGCAGCAGTTTGATTGTAACCTGAGCTCACATGATCAGTGAAAAATGTGTCTGGACTGGTCCAACAGCTCGGATCAACTTGGCTCAGGTTGATGTTTGATCTGTTCATACTCTGAACTTAAAGGTGCAGTGTGTCAGATTTGGGGCCTTTATTTTCAGAATAAGGCAGACATGGAATATAATATCCATAACTATGTTTTCATGCATGTAGAATCACCTGAAAATAAGAATCTTTTTGTTTTTGTTACTTCAAAATTCTCCTTTTATATCTACAGTAGGAGCGGGTCCTCTTCCATGGAGGCCGTCATACTGAAACACTGTGTTTCTACAGACTAAACTAAATACTGACTGCAGACAGGACCTTTTGAACTGCTGTTTCTCCTTTACACTGAGAAGGTGAGGGTGACGTGAGGAGATTGCAATGCACTGAGACTGAGCTGGTTTTACTGAAGACCCTTTAACACAGTCCAGGTCTCAACTGTCCCGGAGGCTTCAAAGTCCTTTTAGATGGACCAGAACCAGCCCAGAGTGTAACAGAACTTACTGTTTGTTTAGAACCCCTCAGCCATCAGAGACCCCCAAAGAAACAGAACATGTGAACTATCCTGTGTCTGTGTTCAACTCTTCTCTTAGTTTAAATATTTAAAGATAAATATGAAGATTTAAAGACACAGAGCTTCATTTTGTCTTGGCGCCCATAAATCCCCAGAATGCATTTTGTTCTTCAGTTCAGGGTTTCTCCTCATTGTGAGCCACACTGCTGCTTCACTCCATCTTTCAGTGCTGATCTTTAGTTCATTACATGGTTAGATAGCACCATCTAGTGGACAGGTAGTAGAACTACATCATGTGATCATGTGATTTCTCTGACACTCACCTGCTTTCTGCCACAGGTTCGACTGGTTTTGACGTCACTCTCATGTCTTTTTTTAGACTTGGACTTGCAGTTCTGAGGGTGTGACGGCGTCCTCAGATCAGATGCACACAGACACCAGGACTGACGAGGAAGAAATCAGCAGCTTCTTCTCTCCCAGTGTTTCCTCCACACCTGAAGGTGGAAAGTGTCTGTAAGTGGACCTGAGGTGAGTTCAGCAGGTGAGAATCCTACCAGAGAAATGTGTCAATGTTTGATCATCAGGATCACTTTGATCACAGTGTGCTGTATCACTGTTTAACTGGACAGGACAAATGTTTCTTCATGCTGATTGGTTGATTCAGAATATCTATGATTGGTATGTTGTTGACTTTCTCTCTGAGTTAAAGAACAATGATTTCAGAAAGACGTACATGTCATAGTGTTGCTGTCTCTCCAGTAGAGTCAGCAGCAGTTTGATTGTAACCTGAGCTCACATGATCAGTGAAAAATGTGTCTGGACTGGTCCGACAGCTCGGATCAACTTGGCTCAGGTTGATGTTTGAACTGTTCATACTCTGAAGTGAAGTGTATGGATGAAGTGTTTAGTGCATTTACACACTGATGGACCAGAACCAGCCCAGAGTGTAACTGGACCCACTGTTTGTTTAGAACCCCTCAGATGCTTCCCGCCTTTATCAGCGACTCTCGTAGTTTTCAAAGTGACTAATTCAGTGACTTCTTCTGTGTGGTTGGAGACTTTTGGAGCGTGACGTGAAAGCATGTGTCGTTCTTAGTGTCAGAGAGCAGCGCTGCAGAGCAGAGCTGCAGTCAGAGCGCGAGATGTTCACCCCTCCGTGTGTTGACTGCAAAATTTTCCTGGTTCATGTTCTTCTAAATATGCTTCGACATTAAAACATGCTACGTACTTCATTTGTTTCTCTTTTGTCTGTTTTTACCACCAGCAGTTTGCACGGGGAGTTTTATTTTGAAAATCCACAGGATTCTCTATGCTGTGTCTGTGTCTGACTTCCTGTTAGCTCGAGCTGCTCGCGGCGTAGAACAGAGCCGAGCGGAGGCCCGCTTCTGGGACGCGGCGCACAACAGTGATACGCAGCCGTTCTAGTCAATGTATCAAACCACACACACAAACCGCTGTTCACCAGAGAGAAAGACGCATTTAGGAGCTTGTTCATTTGTCACGTTTACATCAGAGTCAGTAAAAAGACTCGAACTTCCCAACACTACGTCTGAGAGTCAGTGATCAGAGTCGGTAAAAAGACTCAAACTTCCCAACACTACGTCTGAGAGTCAGTGATCAGAGTCAGTAAAAAGACTCAAACTTCCCAACACTACGTCTGAGAGTCAGTGATCAGATTCAGTAAAAAGACTCGAATTTCCCAACACTACGTCTGAGAGTCAGCGATCAGAGTCGGTAAAAAGACTCAAACTTCCCAACACTACGTCTGAGAGTCAGTGATCAGAGTCAGTAAAAAGACTCGAACTTCCCAACACTACGTCTGAGAGTCAGTGATCAGAGTCAGTAAAAAGACTCGAACTTCCCAACACTACAGCTGAGAGTCAGTGATCTGAGTCGATAAAAAGACTCGAACTTCCCAACACTACGTCTGAGAGTCAGTGATCAGAGTCAGTAAAAAGACTCAAACTCCCCAACACTACGTCTGAGAGTCAGTGATCTGAGTCGATAAAAAGACTCGAACTTCCCAACACTACAGCTGAGAGTCAGTGATCAGAGTCAGTAAAAAGACTCGAACTTCCCAACACTACAGCTGAGAGTCAGTGATCAGAGTCGGTAAAAAGACTCAAACTTCCCAACACTACGTCTGAGAGTCAGTGATCAGAGTCAGTAAAAAGACTCGAACTCCCCAACACTACGTCTGAGAGTCAGTGATCTGAGTCGGTAAAAAGACTCGAACTTCCCAACACTATGTCTGAGAGTCAGTGATCAGAGTCGGTAAAAAGACTTGAACTTCCCAACACTACGTCTGAGAGTCAGTGATCAGAGTCGGTAAAAAGACTCGAACTTCCCAACACTACGTCTGAGAGTCAGTGATCAGAGTCGGTAAAAAGACTCGAACTTCCCAACACTACGTCTGAGAGTCAGTGATCAGAGTCGGTAAAAAGACTCGAACTTCCCAACACTACGTCTGAGAGTCAGCGATCAGAGTCGGTAAAAAGACTCGAACTTCCCAACACTACGTCTGAGAGTCAGTGATCAGAGTCGGTAAAAAGACTCGAACTTCCCAACACTACGTCTGAGAGTCAGTGATCAGAGTCGGTAAAAAGACTCGAACTTCCCAACACTACGTCTGAGAGTCAGCGATCAGAGTCGGTAAAAAAGACTCGAACTTCCCAACACTACGTCTGAGAGTCAGCGATCAGAGTCGGTAAAAAAGACTCGAACTTCCCAACACTACGTCTGAGAGTCAGCGATCAGAGTCGGTAAAAAGACTCGAACTTCCCAACACTACGTCTGAGAGTCAGCGATCAGAGTCGTAAAAAGACTCAAACTTCCAACACTACGTCTGAGAGTCAGTGATCAGAGTCAGTAAAAAGACTTGAACTTCCCACGCTACGTCTGAGAGTCAGTGATCAGAGTCAGTAAAAAGACTCGAACTTCCCAACACTACGTCTGAGAGTCAGTGATCAGAGTCAGTAAAAAGACTCGAAACTTCCCAACGCTACGTCTGAGAGTCAGTGATCAGAGGTCGGTAAAAAGACTCGAACTTCCCAACGCTATGTCTGAGAGTCAGTGATCAGAGTCGGTAAAAAGACTCGAACTTCCCACACTACGGTCTGAGAGTCAGTGATCAGAGTCGGTAAAAAGGACTCGAACTTCCCAACACTACGTCTGAGAGTCAGTGATCAGAGTCGGTAAAAAGACTCGAACTTCCCAACACTACGTCTGAGAGTCAGCGATCAAGTCGGTAAAAAGACTCGAACTTCCCAACACTACGTCTGAGAGTCAGTGATCAGAGTCGGTAAAAAGACTCGAACTTCCACACTACTCTGAGAGTCAGTGATCAGAGTCGGTAAAAAGACTCGAACTTCCAACACTACGTCTGAGAGTCAGCGATCAGAGTCGGTAAAAAGACTCGAACTTCCCAACACTACGTCTGAGAGTCAGCGATCAGAGTCGGTAAAAAGACTCGAACTTCCCAACACTACGTCTGAGAGTCAGCGATCAGAGTCGGTAAAAAGACTCGAACTTCCCAACACTACGTCTGAGAGTCAGCGATCAGAGTCGGTAAAAAGACTCAAACTTCCCAACACTACGTCTGAGAGTCAGTGATCAGAGTCAGTAAAAAGACTTAGAACTTCCCACGCTACTCTGAGAGTCAGTGATCAGAGTCAGTAAAAAGACTCGAACTTCCCAACACTACGTCTGAGAGTCAGTGATCAGAGTCAGTAAAAAGACTCGAACTTCCAACGCTACGTCTGAGAGTCCAGTGATCAGAGTCGGTAAAAAGACTCGAACTTCCCAACGCTATGTCTGAGAGTCAGTGATCAGAGTCGGTAAAAAGACTCGAACTTCCCAACACTACGTCTGAGAGTCAGTGATCTGAGTCAGTAAAAAGACTCGAACTTCCCAACACTATGTCTGAGAGTCAGTGATCAGAGTCAGTAAAAAGACTTGAACTTCCCAACACTACGTCTGAGAGTCAGTGATCAGAGTCGTAAAAAGACTCGAACTTCCCAACGCTATGTCTGAGAGTCAGTGATCAGAGTCGGTAAAAAGACTCGAACTTCCCAACACTACGTCTGAGAGTCAGTGATCAGAGTCGGTAAAAAGACTCGAACTTCCCAACACTACGTCTGAGAGTCAGCGATCAGAGTCGGTAAAAAGACTCGAACTTCCCAACACTACGTCTGAGAGTCAGTGATCAGAGTCGGTAAAAAGACTCGAACTTCCCAACACTATGTCTGAGAGTCAGCGATCAGATTCAGTAAAAAGACTCAAACTTCCCAACACTACGTCTGAGAGTCAGTGATCAGAGTCAGTAAAAAGACTCGAACTTCCCAACACTACGTCTGAGAGTCAGTGATCAGAGTCAGTAAAAAGACTCGAACTTCCCAACGCTACGTCTGAGAGTCAGTGATCAGAGTCGGTAAAAAGACTCGAACTTCCCAACGCTACGTCTGAGAGTCAGTGATCAGAGTCGGTAAAAAGACTCGAACTTCCCAACGCTACGTCTGAGAGTCAGCGATCAGAGTCGGTAAAAAGACTCGAACTTCCCAACACTACGTCTGAGAGTCAGCGATCAGAGTCGGTAAAAAGACTCGAACTTCCCAACACTACGTCTGAGAGTCAGCGATCAGAGTCGGTAAAAAGACTCGAACTTCCCAACACTACGTCTGAGAATCAGTGATCAGAGTCAGTAAAAAGACTCAAACTTCCCAACACTACATCTGAGATTCAGTGATCAGAGTCAGTAAAAAGACTCAAACTTCCCAACACTACGTCTGAGAGTCAGTGATCAGAGTCAGTAAAAAGACTCAAACTTCCCAACACTACGTCTGAGAGTCAGTGATCAGAGTCAGTAAAAAGACTCAAACTTCCCAACACTACATCTGAGAGTCAGTGATCAGAGTCAGTAAAAAGACTCAAACTTCCCAACACTACGTCTGAGAGTCAGTGATCAGAGTCAGTAAAAAGACTCGAACTTCCCAACACTACGTCTGAGAGTCATGGCAGAGAGTCTTTGTTGGCAGCGTTGATGGATGTCAGTGGTGTGTTGTTCAAAGTTCACTTTATTGTCCAAAGCATGTGAAGCGCTCCACCACCTCTACAGTTCATTGATGCAGGTGGGGTTGTGGGTGGAGTCGTGAGCTGTGCTGCGAGTGTTGAAGTATTGATTATCAGTTATCGTACAAACACTTTGAGGTCGTCAGGATGAAGGTTGAGCTTCAGAATCCAACAGAACAGAATCATTTCAGATTCACTGATCATCAACCTCATTTGTTCATATGAAGGATCACTGAGGAAAAACTGAACCTGAATTTACTGAATATTAAAGAAACTGAAGCTTCCTGTCAGATTCAA
This sequence comes from Larimichthys polyactis, assembly GCA_018985215.1. Lineage (NCBI taxonomy): Eukaryota > Metazoa > Chordata > Actinopteri > Sciaenidae > Larimichthys > Larimichthys polyactis. The sequence continues at coordinate 1,034,664 of JAFMOB010000583.1, forward strand.
TCAGTGTGAATGGAAACGGTCCATCTGCAGCTTCATGGCGCCATCTAGTGGACTGACAGTAGAAGTACAGCAGCTGATGGCATGATGACAGGATGCTGCTGCTGCTGTGGATCTGATGTTCAGGGGGATGACAGAGTTCTTCAGTCTGTTGGTGGAGCAGGACATGGACAGCAGTTCTCCTCTGCCTGGTGAAGGTGTTGTGCAGAGGGTGGTGGGCGTTGTCCAGTATGGACAGCAGTTTGTCCACAGTCCTTCTGTCTGTCTCGGTCACCAGAGAGTCCAGCTCTGTGTCCACCACTGAGCCAGCTCTCCTCACCAGTCTGTCCAGTCGAGCGGCGTCCCTCTTCAAACCACAGTGTAGAAGAGGACGCTGGCCACCACAGACTTCAGTACATGGTTAGTTAGCCCCATCTAGTGGACAGGTAGTAGAACTACATCATGTGATCATGTGATTTCTTTGACACTCACCTGGTTTCTGCCACAGGTTCGACTGGTTTTGACGTCTCTCTGAGGTTTTGTTCAGACTTAGACTCTGAAGTTCTGAATTAAAACATGAAATGTCTAAAATAAGATGATGACAGTAAATGTTGTCAAGCGTTTGTAGTTGAGTTAAAGGAAAATATGTGAGGATGATTTTCATGTGTCTGCTTTAGTGGTTCACAGGTCGAATCAACAGCAGTTTGATCATAATCTGAGATGATATGATGGTTACAACATGCAGAGAGTGTCTGAACTGGTCGGACCGCTTCGATTGACTTGACTGAGGTTTAGTTTCCTGTTAACAATCATCTTAACAACAGTGACACAGACTGAGGACAGAGGAGCCCAAAAAACAGTTCATCCCAGAAAACTTTGTCTGGTTTGTCTGATGGAAAGAGCAGCTGGTCCAGTATTTTGTAGCATTCTGTAGAGCCAGCATGGAGGAGAACTGAACTAACTGGCTGAGAAGAGACAAAAAACAAAGTCGTGATTATTAAAAACATCAAATCTTGGTGAATGTTTTGGATGTGCTATGACACATTTTGAAATGATCAGAAACACATTTTGTGGGCACTGATCCAAATGTAGGAATGTAAGGGCTGTGTAACATGTTCTGTGGTTACAACTGATAACTGTGACTGAGTTAAAGTATGAAACGTTGTTTCCACAAACTTCAATTTGATTTCAGCAAGATAATAATTAGACTGTTCTTCTAAAATGTGAACATTTTAACACTGTTTCTTTTTCCTGGATAATCCGCTCAGTATCCCAGGTACAGAAACAAACACACGGCAAATTCTGGGATATAAGCAAGTTCATCTTGCATGCCAAGTTGTGTCATTAAAAAAGTTATTTTGAGGATTATAACAAATTGTTGGAGAATGCAAACAGGACGGACACAGTGGATCAGATGGTGACAAATGTAAAACTACATTTCCACACTGCACCACACGGTCACATAATAATAAGAGTTGATCTGAGAACAACACATATAGCATAACGTGTGAGTGTGAGACACAGTAAGCTGTGGCTGAGACAAATGTCCATCAGTCTGCAGTCAGAGAGCGACATCAGCACAGGATATTTTCCTGTTTGGTATCATAAACCAAGTCTTTTAGTATCTGCTGCCTCTGCTGTCTCATTCTTAAGTAGAGGCAAGTCCCCCTCTGAAGTCATGAACACGAGAGAAAACTATTTAGACCAGGCTTAGAAAATCACCACAGTCTTTATTATTGGGGTGGTGGGGTTGGAGTCTATCCCAGATGACTGAGGGCGAGAGGCTGGTACGGACAAGTTGCCACTGAATTCATATATATATAATATAATATATATATCAGTAAACACGTGCTATGTCTGAGAATACATCCACAATTCTGTAATTAATCATCACATATATATTACTCATTAACAAGGAGACAAGGTTTGTCACTGTCACTTGTGCAAGATACAAGACACATTTTTACATGCAATCTTTCTAATCTGAGCTTTTATTAAGTAGTTATAGAAAATCTACAAATTGTAAAATGATATTTCTTTTTATCTCGACAGGGAGGGAAGATGGCGACACATAAACAGGTCCTGTTAGAAACTCTGGAGGATTTGGGAGCTGATGACTTTAACACATTCAAGTGGTTCCTGCAGGAGCCAGTCCTGGAAGGTTTCCCAGCAATCAAGAAGAGTCGACTGGAGAATGCAAACAGGACGGACACAGTGGATCAAATGGTGACAAATTATGAGATAAACACGATGACAGTGACCAGAAAGGTTTTGGTGAAGATGAATCAGCATGATCTAGTGAAGAAATTACCAATCACCATTGTAGAACCTGCAGGTAGGTCATTGAAAAGAGTTATGACAAAGTAAGAAGCTGCAAATTAAACAATCATACATCACATAACAACCACCATAATGTTGTGGAGGAAGCAAGGTTGTCAGCTTAGATTAGATAATACTTTATTCATCCCACAACGGAGAAATTCACTTGTTACTTCTCCACAAGTTACTATAGTCCGTGATGCAGTGGGTCATGCTGTCGATGGGGCTGCACAGTGTTTCCCAGTCCGTTGTCTCGAAGCAGTCTCTGAGCCTGGCACTGGTCTCCTCAGACCACTGCTTCACAGACCTCTTCACAGGTGTTGTTTGATCACCACAGGGGTGGTAGTCTGTGATGAGGTGAACGAGGTTGTGATCAGATCGACCCAGCGGGGATGAGGTGTAATGCATCCTTGATGTTTGCATACAGTAAGTCAACGTTTTATTGTCTCTGGTGTGGCAGTTCACGTACTGGGTGAAGGTGGGGAGAGCTGAGGACAGAGAGGCATGATTGAAGTCCCCGGAGATTGAGGAGGACGGATTGGGGATGCTGGTTTAGGAGCTGCGAGACAACATGTGGATCTGGGTCTGTAGCTGCAGCAGCGACCGCCGAGGGGGGATGTACACAGTCACAGCAATGACCTGTGAAAACTCCCTCAGGAGGTAGTATGGCCGCATGCTGACGCGTACAGCTTCCAGGTCTCTGGTGCAGAGTTGCTCCTTCACCCTGATTGTCCCGGGTGGCACCATAATTCGTTCACAAACAGAGAATCCACAGAGAAGGGGTGTGTGTCGCAGCCTAACAGCTGATCCCGGGTTGTAAACAACGGAGCCTTGGTGAATGTGTTTCCCCAGCCACACCAAAAAGTGCCGAAAACAGCAAGGAGCAAACCACAAATGTCACAATGTGAACATCCATAGCTGCACACTTGCTTTAAGTGTCGATGAGATAAAAAAAAACAGCGACAGAAATAAACACTAAAAACACTAAAAAGAGGTAGAAAGACATATAATACATATCCTGACATATCATTAACGGTGCTTTTCTGTTATGATATGTCAGGACAGTACCTCCTTACAGAGTCACCAAAAAAAATGAGTCCCCAGGTGAACGGGTCAGACCAAAAGTGAGTTCAGAAATGTTACTTTTGGAAGTAAGCTACCTCAGATGGATCGTACGCTGATACCAAGATACAAACCAGCACATTGATCCGCCCCGGACTGGATCAGGATTTTTGATTGGGACAAGGTGTGGGTCCAATATCAACTCACCTCTCGAAATCATCGACACCACACCGCCAGAGCCATTATTAATTTCCCATACACAGGACCTCACATGAATGACACCTCGAAGTAGCTACACATTACCTGGACAAGCTTATCAATGATCCCTCATGCCATCTGTGTACATTAAAACCCCATGGAACTTTCCTCAACATGGTGTGGAGCGCCCCATCGTTGTTCGATATTTTGCAGGTTGTGGCCGCTGAGCTGACAGCACTCATATAAGAGACAGTGCCTGTGACCATACCTAGTGTTATTATTAAATGATCTCTCGGCACTTCGAGTCCCTGAATGTCAGAAACGTGTATTGTTGGCAGGTTTTAACAGCTGAAAATGATCACAGTACGCTGGAAGCCCCCTCACACTTTGACCATCAGACAATGGGTTTGAACTTTCTGGATGTTACGTATATGGAGCTGTCGACCAGCCCGTATTAAAGTTAGAAATGTGCACACTAGTCACAAAATGTTTGAAAGAGTCACTTTTAAGTTGGTGTCTCTCGGTTGTGTCATTTTTTATTTTATTCAGAGGATCTTAACAAGTGCCAACATAACTCAAATCCAACCTGAAGAAGAAGTTCCAGCGTGTGTTTGAGGGGATTGCTAAAGCAGGAAACTCAAAACTGCTGCAAGAGACCTACACAGAGATCTACATCATGATGGAACAAACAGGTGAAGTCAACATGGAACATGAGGTCAGACAGATTGAAACAGCATCAGGAAACCAGACAGACCAGAACAACAATCAGAAAAGAGAAATCTTTAAAGCCTCACCTGAAGAGATGAACAAACAGAACAGTGATGACAAAGGGAGTGGCTGGCATTGGGAAAACAGTCTTAACACAGAAGTTCACTCTGGACTGGGCTGAAGACAAAGCCAACCAGGACATACAGTTCACATTTCCATTCACTTTCAGAGAGCTGAATGTACTGAAAGAGAAACAGTTCAGCTTGGTGGAACTTGTTCATCACTTCTTCACTGAAACCAAAGAAGCAGGAATCTGCAGGTTTCAAGACTTCCAGGTTGTGTTCATCTTTGACGGTCTGGATGAGTGTCGACTTCCACTGGACTTCCACAACACTGAGATCCTGACTGATGTTAGAGAGTCCACCTCAGTGGATGTGCTGCTGACAAACCTCATCAGGGGGAAACTGCTTCCCTCTGCTCGCCTCTGGATAACCACAAGACCTGCAGCAGCCAATCAGATCCCTCCTGACTGTGTTGACATGGTGACAGAGGTCAGAGGGTTCACTGACCCACAGAAGGACGAGTACTTCAAGAAGAGATTCACAGATGAGGAGCAGGCCAGCAGAATCATCTCCCACATCAAGACATCACGAAGCCTCCACATCATGTGCCACATCCCAGTCTTCTGCTGGATCACTGCTCACGTTATGGAGGATCTGTTGAAGACAGAGAGGGAGGATAGCTGCCCAAGACCCTGACTGAGATGTACATCCACTCCTGGTGGTTCAGTCCAAAGTGAAGAACATCAAGTATGATGGAGGGGCTGGGTCAGATCCACACTGGAGTTCCAGAGAGCAGGAAGATGATTGAGTCTCTGGGAAAAACTGGCTTTGAGCAAGCTGCAGAAAGGAAACCTGATCTTCTATGAATCAGACCTGACAGAGTGTGGCATCGATATCAGAGCAGCCTCCGTGTACTCAGGAGTGTTCACACGATCTTTAAGAGGAAGAGAGGACTTGTACCAGGACCAGGTGTTCTGCTTCGTCCATCTGAGTGTTCAGGAGTTCTGGCTGCTCTTCATGTCCATCTGACCTTCATCAACTCTGG
>JAFMOB010000288.1:0-27500 GCA_018985215.1 Larimichthys polyactis
TCATGTGTTCACATGTTCATTAGTTCATGTGTTCTTATGTTCGTGTGTTCATGTGTTCTTATGTTCGTGTGTTCTTATGTTTCATATGTTCTAGTGTTCATGTCATGTGTTCTTATGTTCATGTGTTCATGTGTTCACATGTTCATGTGTTCACGGTGTTTATATGTTTGTGTGTTCACCATCCGCGTCCTCACAGCACACTGACTTTAAACAGGATGGACAGGGTTTGACAACTAATGGACGAGGACAGAGACAGACGGAGACAAATGGAGACAGACTGAGACAGACAGACAGAAACTGGAGAGATCTACAGAGTCCACTGAGCTCCTTAGAGCCTGTTTGACTGAAAGTCTGGTACCGATCCAGAACTGGGCTGAGGTGCTGACCGTCTGAACCTCTCCTCCAGGTGGCGCTCCAGCATCTTTGGACTGCCTGGTGGCGGAGCAGTCCTGCATCCAGGAGCAGTCCTGCATGGCGCCGTATCGCCTGCTGGAGTATTGTGCGGCTGAGGAGGCCGTGGCGCCACTCGGTCCAGACGCCCACCGCGAATGCCTGGAGGCTCAGAACTCGCTGCAGCGTTACCGCCCCCTTCAGGTCTGCAAGTGTCAGCGTGGCTCTCGGCGGGAGGAGCACTGCCTCAAGGTGTACTGGACGGTCAGGTTTGCAGGTATGTTCGAGCGCTGTTCCCTGTTGACGTGTGTGTAAACCATGTGACCAAACATTCACTGTTGTTTCAGTGTACAACGAGTACGACGTCTCTCCGTACGAAGAGCTGCAGCTCAGCCTGGTGAGGAACATAGAGATGTCACGCATGGCCTCCATCATGGCAGGTACGGCTCAGAGTCTGATACCCACCTCACTGAAACATGTTTTTACTTCCTGTTTGTGACACTGTCGTCTTCCTGATGTCGTCAGCTTCCTCTCTGTCCGTGGACGGTCAGAACCAGTGTCTGAAGGCAGCCCAGGACTGCGGCCAGTACGAGAAATGTGGTGCACTGCGCTCCGAATACGTCGTGGCCTGCACCAAGCGAGCCGCCGTCTCTACCAACAGCTGCAACCGCCAGAAATGCCACAAAGCCCTGCGCCGTTTCCTGGAGCGCGTCCCTGAGGAGTACAGCTTCGCTCTGCTCTTCTGCACATGCTCAGACACTCTGTGTGGGGAGCGCCGCCGCAAGACCATCGTCCCATCGTGCTCCTACGAGGAGAACGCACAGGGGGACGTCAGAGTGCACAAACCAAACTGCCTCAGCCTGCAGAACTACTGCTCCAGAGATGAGCTGTGCCGGTAAGAACACAATGCTAAGAGCCCGCCATGCTAAGAACACGCCATGCTAAGAACACGCCATGCTGAGAACACGCCATACTGAGAACACGCCATGCTAAGAGCACGCCATGCTGAGAACACGCCATGCTAAGAGCACGCCATGCTAAGAGCACGCCATGCTAAGAGCACGCCATACTGAGAACACGCCATACTGAGAACACGCCATGCTGAGAACACGCCATACTGAGAACACGCCATGCTAAGAGCACGCCATGCTGAGAACACGCCATGCTGAGAACATGCCATGCTAAGAGCACGCCATGCTAAGAACACGCCATGCTGAGAACACGCCATACTGAGAACACGCCATGCTGAGAACACGCCATGCTGAGAACACGCCATGCTGAGAACACGCCATGCTAAGAACACGCCATACTGAGAACACGCCATGCTAAGAGCACGCCATGCTGAGAACACGCCATGCTGAGAACATGCCATGCTAAGAGCACGCCATGCTAAGAACACGCCATGCTGAGAACACGCCATACTGAGAACACGCCATGCTGAGAACACGCCATGCTGAGAACACGCCATGCTGAGAACACGCCATACTGAGAACACTGCTAAGAACACGCCATGCTAAGAACACGCCATGCTAAGAACACGCCATGCTGAGAACATGCCATGCTGAGAACACGCCATGCTGAGAACACGCCATGCTGAGAGCACGCCATGCTAAGAACACGCCATGCTGAGAACACGCCATACTGAGAACACGCCATGCTGAGAACACGCCATGCTAAGAACACGCCATGCTGAGAACACGCCATACTGAGAACACGCCATGCTGAGAACACGCCATGCTAAGAACACGCCATGCTAAGAACACGCCATGCTGAGAACACGCCATGCTAAGAACACGCCATGCTGAGAACACGCCATGCTAAGAACACGCCATGCTGAGAACACGCCATGCTGAGAACACGCCATGCTAAGACACGCCATGCTAAGAACACGCATGCTAAGAACACGCCATGCTGAGAACACGCCATGCTGAGAACACGCCATGCTAAGAACACGCCATGCTGAGAACACGCCATGCTAAGAACACGCCATGCTAAGAACACGCCATGCTGAGAACACGCCATGCTAAGAACACGCCATGCTGAGAGCACGCCATGCTCAGAACACGCCATGCTAAGAATCAAATCAAATCAAATCAATTTTATTTGTACAGTCCAAAGTCACAAAGTCCATTTTCCTCTGAGGCTTTACAATCTGTACAGGGAGTGACACCCTCTGTCCTTAGACCCTCGGTTCCAGTGAGGAAAAACTTGCCCACAAAAACCCTTTAACAGGGAAAAAAGGTGGAAGAAACCTCAGGAAGAGCCACAGAGGAGGGATCCCTCTCCCAGGACGGGCAGACGTGCAATAGATGTCACGTGTACAGAACAAATCAACACAAACATATTGTACAATTACAATGACTGATAAAATGACAATGAATTACAATGACTGATAAAATGACAATGAATTACAATGACTGATAAAATGACAATGAATTACAATGAATGATAAAATGACAATGAATTACAATGACTGATAAAATGACAATGAATTACAATGACTGATAAAATGACAATGAATTACAATGACTGATAAAATGATTACAGTAACAGATATGGCAGTAATAATATATGTAGTGGGCGTCGTGCAGGACCACAGCAGCAGCCACGATCCACGAGAACCTGCTGGACGACAGAGCACAGAAACTCCGGGGAAGTTTGGTTAGTAACATGCATTAATGAGACATGTCCACAGATGGAGAGAGATAGAGAGAGAAAGAGATAGAGAGGGATAGAGACAGAGAGAGAGAGAGAGAGAGAGAGAGAGTCAGAGAGAGGGTTTCCAGTAAGGGAGATGTGACTGCATCTTCAACCAATACCGTGCCTGGCTAGGCATAACCCTGGGGGGAGGGGGAGTCCCCCGCCATGCTAAGAACACGCCATGCTGAGAACACGCCATGCTGAGAACACGCCATGCTAAGAACACGCCATGCTCAGAACACGCCATGCTAAGAACACGCCATGCTCAGAACACGCCATGCTAAGAACACGCCATGCTGAGAACACGCCATACTGAGAACACGCCATGCTGAGAACACGCCATGCTGAGAACACGCCATACTGAGAACCATTAACAAAGAGGAAGAACAGTCTCTGGAAAATGTAAACACAAAATGTTAGCATGTTACAGAAGTTGACATGTTACCAGATGCCGTCAGTCATCTCGTCTCGGTTTTACCTTTGTGTTGTTCATGAAGTGTTGAAGCTTCACGTGATGTCACATGTCAGATGTTTTTTAGATGACTATCGATCAATAAATAACAAACCTCTGAGAGAAGATGAGAACATGATTGCCATCCTCGACACAAAGACACGTGAACACGTCACACACGTGAATCATGAAGTTGAGGTCAAACAGAGGATGATGAAACATAAATAAGGTTTTTGATTACATGAGTTCACGTCTGATTATTTAACAATCACTGAAAACACACTCGCTCTGTTTCTGTTTCTCTGGGCTGACATGTAAAATCTGCTTCTTCTGTGGTTCTTTGTGGTTCTTTGTGGTTCAGGTCCAGACTTGCTGATTTCCAGCAGAACTGCCAGCCGTCCCCTGTGTCGGCCTCCGGCTGTATCCGGGAAGGCAGAGTGATGTGTCTGAAGGCATACATCGGACTCATTGGTGAGACGAGGAGATGAAACAAACGCAATGAACTCGTCATTAGAAATGATCATCTGCTGTGTTTGTCCAAATCAAAAACTCAACATCAGAGACGCTGTGAAGATTCAATCATGTTAATGTAAAAATGTTTCACTGCACAACGATTTCATCTGCCTCCACGATATTTTAAGAAAAGTCATTTATGTTTCTATAATTATCAACATGAAGAAAACTGACTTGAATAAAATAAAACATTTTCAATATATTAAAAAGTTTCTGTTTCAGGCACCATCATGACTCCAAACTACGTCAGTAACAGCAGCACAGGCGTGTCCCAGTGGTGTTCATGTGACGGCAGTGGGAACGAATGGCAGAGCTGTCAGCGTGTTCTTAACATGTTCAACAGCAATACGTGTCTGCGTGAGTAAAACATCAGAGGAAACATTTTCTCCATAACATATGATCCAGTTAAATGTGAACCATGTGAACCACGTGGACCATGTAGACCGTGTTGACCATGTAGACCGTGTAGACTGTGTGGACCATGTAGACCGTGTAGACTGTGTGAACCATGTGGACCATGTGAACCGCGTGGACCGTGTAGACTGTGTGAACCGCGTGGACCGTGTAGACTGTGTGAACCATGTGAACCGCGTGGACCGTGTAGACTGTGTGAACCATGTGGACCATGTAGACTGTGTGAACCGCGTGGACCGTGTAGACTGTGTGAACCATGTGGACCGTGTAGACTGTGTGAACCGCGTGGACCGTGTAGACCGTGTGAACCATGTGGACCATGTAGACTGTGTGAACCATGTGGACCATGTAGACTGTGTGAACCATGTGGACCATGTAGACTGTGTGAACCGCGTGGACCGTGTAGACTGTGTGAATCGTGTGGACCGTGTAGACTGTGTGAACCATGTGGACCGTGTAGACTGTGTGAACCGCGTGGACCGTGTAGACCGTGTGAACCATGTGGACCATGTAGACTGTGTGAACCATGTGGACCATGTAGACTGTGTGAACCATGTGGACCATGTAGACTGTTTGAACCGCGTGGACCGTGTAGACTGTGTGAACCATGTGGACCGTGTAGACTGTGTGAACCGCGTGGACCGTGTAGACTGTGTGAACCATGTGGACCGTGTAGACTGTGTGAACCATGTGGACCGTGTAGACTGTGTGAACCGCGTGGACCGTGTAGACTGTGTGAACCATGTGGACCGTGTAGACTGTGTGAACCGCGTGGACCGTGTAGACTGTGTGAACCATGTGGACCATGTAGACTGTGTGAACCGCGTGGACCGTGTAGACTGTGTGAATCGTGTGGACCATGTAGACTGTGTGAACCGCGTGGACCGTGTAGACTGTGTGAACCATGTGGACCGTGTAGACTGTGTGCACCGCGTGGACCGTGTAGACTGTGTGAACCATGTGGACCGTGTAGACTGTGTGAACCATGTGGACCGTGTAGAATGTGTGAACCATGTGGACCGTGTAGACCGCGTGAACCATGTGGACCTTGTAGACTGTGTGAACCATGTGGACCGTGTAGACTGTGTGAACCATGTGGACCATGTAGACCGTGTGGACCATGTAGAACGTGTGGACCATGTAGACCGTGTGGACCATGTGAACCGCGTGGACCATGTAGAATGTGTGAATCGTGTGGACCATGTAGACTGTGTGAATCGTGTGGACCATGTAGACCGTGTGGACCATGTAGACTCTGTGGACCGTGTGGACCATGTAGAACAGGGATGGGCAACCTTAATGATGGAGGGGGCCACCATTTTTCGTTGACATTACCAGAGGGCCACATAGAACCACACACTTAACCAGATATGATAAAATTGCCATATATATATATATATATATATATATATATATATATATATATATATATATATATATATATATATATATATGTTTATAACAGTTGTAGTCTTTTTTGATAAATAGAAATTCAAAAGGTTTTAATGAAATATAACAACCACTTGCTGTGATTTCTGTAATTTCTCAGTGAAAGGGCTATCATAAAATAAAAAATACAAATTACCATATACAGTGGTCCCTGGTTTATCACGGGGGATACGTTCTAAAAATAACCCACAATAAACGAAATCCGCGAAGTGAGTTTTACAATTATTATAAATGTTTTAAGGCCGTAAAACCCCTAACCACACACTTTTATACACTTTTCTCAGACAGGCATTAACATTTTCTCACATTTCTCTCTTATTTAAACTCTCAAAGTTCAAACTTTCACGGATTTAAAAAAAAATAAGTACAATACTATATTAGTAAATGAAACCAAAGATCAAAACCTGTTTTCAAGGCCAAACATTTTTAACAAATTTAATTTTAATGATCAATCTAGGAGGTTTGACACATAAGAAATTATTACCAGTAACTCACGCGTATTTCACAGTTCCTCTGACGGTGCCGAACACAATGCACGTTCATACTGTACAGTACGCTGTAAAAACAAAGCATGCAAAATTACACACAAAAATTTGCGAAACAGTGAGTCCACGAAAAGTGAACCGCGTTATAGCGAGGGACTCTAATCTGGACATCTATCCCTCACTGCTCGAGAAGAAGCATGCACAAGGCGGCGTCTGCATTGGAGGCGCTATCTAGTGGCCAACTGTGTAATTACAACTGATTAGGTGGCGCAGATGACACATTTTGATCATTTTATATAATATAAGGGCCTGTTCGAGTGAGGGCACGGGCCGTGTGCTGCCCCCGGGGTCATTAACTACATTTGTCCAAGGGCCACAATGTTTCTCGGCAGACACTATCAGGGCCAGACGCTCTCGTAAAATGTAATTATTATTGTATCCTAAGTAATATATTATTATTTCTTATATCAATTTATTTCAATTTTAGCCTTTGTCACTCACCAGTTAACATTCACTGATGTAGACCATGTGGACCACGTGAACCATGTGGACCACGTGAACCATGTAGACCATGTGGAACATGTGAACTATGTGAACCATGTGGAACATGTGACCCTGATGTACCGGACTCTGCTGGTTCTGTTTTAGGTAATGCCATCAGCTCTGTGGGAGTCTCCGCCCCCCCTCCTGTGGAAAACACACCTGTACCTACATCTCAGGCCACCCCACGAATTGACCACGAGAGGGTCCACACCAGCACCAACACTTTCCCAGAATTCAACAGTGTGAGTGCTCTTTACTTCCTATCTCACCTCAGCTGTATCCTTTTCAAAATAAAAGAATGACTCAAAGTTATTTTTGAATTAATATTCAACATGTATGAAGTCAGATTTTAAATGTTTACATCGTGAACCTCCTTGTCATCTGTCTATCGTTTCTCCTGTTTTACAGATGGAGGACAGCGAGGAGGACGAGGCTGAGGACGAGGACGACAGCGAGGGATTCATCGTCATCCCACCGTACTCTGACAAAGACCTGAATGTTGAATCAAGAGCCCGAGGGAGTAAACGTGGAGCAGCAAGCCAGGCAGTTCCCGTAATACCGATCCTGCTGCTGGGAACACTCATGAACTTCTTCTAAACCTTCTCGACCTTTTGCACCTTCTGGGCCTTCTGCATCTCATCGTTATTAAGTCTTTCAAACCGTCACAGATCTCACAATGAAAACTCCATTGTGAGATAAATTTCTTCCAGAGTTAACGTGACCAGCAAGTCTGAGATGAGAACAAGAACCGTTAAAAATGGGTTCATCAATGAAGAACTGTTTTATTTAAACAACTTTAAACTCATTTAAACTAAGGAACCATGTTTGATGGTTCTTTAAATAACTTTTGATAAAAGGTTCTTTGTGGGACTAAACATGGTTCCTCCGTGGCATCACGCTGAAGAACTCTAAAGAACCATTGTTGGTTCCATTACTTTTCTGAAGGACCTGGAGGTGTCAGGTCTGAATCTTCACCTGTGGCACATTTGTTTGATTTTAGAAACGTGTTGTGATGATGTCATGATAATGTAATAATCAGACTGATGAGTCACCTCACCATGTTTCCAAAGAACTCATCGATGGTGTGCTCCATCACATCCACGTCTTCACCTCCTCGTGATATTTTATTGACTGAGTTTTAAACTTAATGGTTTCATGTTGTAACATTGTTGTAAGATTGTCTGAACGTTGGCAGACCTGTCATCACTGTTGCTCACCTTGAGGCCGAGGTGACATCATGCAGCTTCTCTTCCTGTTCAGAGTCTTCAAAAACATGAGCGAGGCTCTGAAGTGTGACGCAGGATTATGAGAAAAAAAGTCTGAACCAGAACCAGAACCAGAACCATAATAAAGCGTCTATGCGACCTTAAAGTGACTTCATGCTTTCATGTTTTTTTGTAAAAATGTAAAAAATAAAACATGTTTTTCAAGTTTCAGATTTTTTCAGAAATTATAATTTTTATAGACGTGAAATGATTGTGACTGTAGCGTGTAGCATGTAGCATGTAATTAGCATGTTTTCAGTGTTTGTTAAAGAAATTAAAGATTACATGAAATGTTTGAATGTTTTCTTCTTTGAAGTGACTTCCTGATGTTCGGGACATTTTAATAAAAATATTCTCGCCTGGACATGATATGATAATAATATTTCATAAAAACTAGTAATTAAAAACGTTTATTTAAAAATGTAAATTAAAAAAAGTTTATTACATAAAAAATAAACAATGATGTTCTGGTTTGTCTGGTAGGACGTGTTCTGATATTTTCAGGTGATTTCATGTTTCTTTGTCAAACTGATCAAACTTCATTTAAACTTTAATTACTAATAATAATAATTATGAATAATTAGTTAGATTTCATGATGAATCTGGTTGTTGATGATTTTCAGTGTTTTAAAGTTTTTAAACTGTCTGAAAGTAGAAAATCTGAGATTTCATCTGATGTAAGAAATCCAACCTGAAACATTATCAGAGGTTATTACAGATTATAAATAATTACACATCATCAAATAATCTTTAAAGAAACAGAGAGAGAGTGCAGTGACATTTAGTGACCTTCAGACTCACCTGAATGTACCTGAATAAAGATGATGATGATGATGATGATGACTGAAGTTGATGATGACGAAGATTATTTTTGGGTCTCTGATGATAATTTGTTCTGACATTTATCAAAGAAAATACTTCGAGCTGATTGGATGAGGAGGCAAAGAGATTGAACTTGTGTGATGAGACAAACAAACTGATCACTGATCAGTAACCTGTTACAATAAAAATGATTTTATTTTCATTATTCAAATGTTTGTTTGAGTTGAAAAAGTTTAAATCAGACATCTGAAGGTGAACTCATGAGCTTTTCAGTCCTTCATCCAGACGTAGACTATCATCATCCTCAGTGGCTCGTCCAGCTGGTTCCTTCTTGTCCTCAGTGGCTCGTCCAGCTGGTTCCTTCTTGTCCTCAGTGGCTCGTCCAGCTGGTTCCTTCTTGTCCTCAGTGGCTCGTCCAGCTGGTTCCTTCTTGTCCTCACAGTCTCTGACCTCATTTCTTTCAAGGCCTGTCCTCAGATATCCCATCATGCCTCAGCTCTGACTGCAGCTTGGACGTGTAGCAGGAAGTCTTGAACTATTTCTTCTGCTGTTTAAACTTTATTGAGACGACACATGGACCAAAGACAGAAATGATTAAATTTACAAACAAATATTTTCTCAGTAATGTGAAGAAGAAATATTCAGATCCTTCAGATGAGAAGAAAGAGGGATGGAGGGAGGTGAAGGGGTGTTATGGGGAGGAGGAGGAAATGTTTCTGTGAAGCTCATAGTGAGAGACACAAAGCGACAGATGGAGAGGTCGTCAGTCTCAGGTGTCAGCTGATCCCTGACTGGTTTTAGTCCTCTGAGTGGTTCAGGACCGGTGGTCACACTTTAAAAGCCTTCAGTCAGATCAGATCGGGTCAGGTCGAGGTTTACACAAAAGCACTTCATCTCTTGAAACATAAAGACAGACGTATGCTCTGCGGCTACATTATGTAACCTAATGGATTTATGTGTGCAGAGGAAGAACACAGAGAAATGTCTAAGAGAGCAGAATTATGGGGATGAACGGATGAAGGCGATCAGAGAGGTTAGGATGCAGCCGAGGGCTTTTATCCTTTCTCGGTCAGAGATGTTTGTTAACTCCAACACCGACTCCTCCATCACAAAAACACAACTGACAAAAACAAACAGACGATCAGACGTTGTGACAGTGTGATGTTGTGACATTGTGAGGATGTAATGAATTTAGGGTTAGGGTTAGTTATAACTCGGTTCAGGAACAAGGTCCATGCCTTGGATTCATCCCATTTCCATTTCACATGTACTTAAACACGCCTCATCCGTTCACTCCTTCTTCAATGGCATCACACCTAGGATCCTGAAGACCTGTGCTAACCAGCTGTCTCCTGTACTGAGACATCTGTTCAACCTGAGCCTGAGTCAGGAGAAAGTCCGGATGCTGTGAAAGACGTCCTGCCTGGTTCCAGTCCCCAAGAAGCCGAGGCCATCCGACCCAGCGGACTACAGACCAATCGCCCTCACATCTCATGTGATGAAAGTCCTGGAGAGACTGAAGCCACAGGTGAGGACGTTTCTGGTCCCCCTGCAGTTTGCCTATCAGCCCCATTTAGGAGTCGATGATGCCGTCATTTACCTGCTGCAACGAGCCCATATGCATCTGGATGGTGGGGGAGGCACAGTGAGGATCACATTCTTTGATTTCTCCAGTGCTTTCAACACGATTCAGCCTCTGCTACTGGGTGAGGAGCTGCGGGTGATGGGTGTTGACGACGCAGTGATCTCCTGGATTACTGACTACTTGACAGGCCGGCCACAGTTTGTCCGTCTGGGCAGTGGGCTGTCTGATGTGGTGGTCAGTGATACAGGAGCTCCACAGGGGACTGTGCTTTCTCCCTTCCTCTTTACCTTATACACCACCGACTTTAAGTACAACTCTGAGTCATGTCACCTGCAGAAGTTCTCTGATGACTCAGCTGTTGTCGGGTGTATAGGAGATGGAGAGGAGGGGGAGTACAGGACACTGATAGACAGATTTGTAGACTGGTCCGAACAGAACCACCTGAGGCTGAACATCAGCAAGACCCGAGAGATGGTGATCGATTTCAGGAGGAAGAAGACGCCTTCACAGCCACTAAGGATCAGAGGGGAGGTGGTGGAGGAGGTGGAGGACTACAAATACCTCGGAGTGGTGATCGACAACAGACTGGACTGGAAATCTAACACCGAGGCTGTGTACAAGAAGGGGATGAGCAGACTCTACTTCCTGAGGAAGCTGAGATCCTTCAACGTGTGCAGCAAGATGTTGGAGATCTTCTACCAGTCTGTTGTTGCCAGTGCAATCTTCTTTGCTGTTGTTTGTTGGGGCAGCAGCATCAGAGCCAGCGACACCAACAGACTTGAGAAGATCATCAAGAAGGCTGGCTCTGTTCTTGGACTCAGACTGGAGTCTCTGGAGACTGTGGTGGAGAGGAGGACGCTGAATAAACTGTTCTCCATCATGGACCATGAGCAGCACCCTCTCCACCACACAGTGGACAGACAGCGGAGCAGCTTCTCCCACAGGCTGCTACAGATACAGGAAATCTGTCCTGCCACATGCCATCACACTGTATAACAACAGCTAGGTCATAATCTACAGTCACTGCACATTTCTCTGTGTGTAATGCTGCTGCTGCACTGTAATTTCCCAGCTTGTGATAAATAAAGTATATCTATCTATCTATCTATCTATCTATCTATCTATCTATCTATCTATCTTTTCACATCCCTCCCCCCCAAAATCCTCTTTCTTTTGTTATCTCTCTCTTTTCTCTTCTCTCTTTCATCCATACACAGGAACCATGGGGCTCTAAGATGTAGAGCTATGGAGAGAAGTGAATGAATGGTTAGCTCCTAAAACTGATGAGCAGCTGGCACCTTGCATGGCATCATGCCATCATCAGTGTATGAATGTGTGTGAATGGGGTGAATGAGATATGTACTGTAAAGCGCTTAGAGTGGTCGGAAGACTAGAAAGTCCATTTACATTTAGTCATTTAGCAGACACTTTTATCCAAAGCGACTTACAGAGAAGGGAACCATCAAGGTACAGTGCGATAAGAAGCGTTAGTGCAGCAATAAATGCTGTGACAGTTCTTAAGGAGGAGATTTGTCATGTAGTGTTGTCGAGGAGGTCCTCTCTGAAGAGCTGAAGGTCTTCATGAGGTGTGTGAAGGTAGAGAGGGACACCCCTGATCTGGTAAGTAACATTGGTAGGTAACATTGTGATGTTCTGATGTTGTGATGTAACGTTGTAGTAACGTTGTGTCATTTGTATGTAAATTAACATCTGATGTCACTACAGTCATCAAGCATTAGATTAATTAATCAAATCAGATCAAAATTTATTTGTATGGCCCAAAGTCACAAAGTCCATTTTCCTCTGAGGCTTTACAATCTGTACAGGGAGTGACACCCTCTGTCCTTAGACCCTCGGTTCCAGTGAGGAAAAACTTGCCCACAAAAACCTTTAACAGGGAAAAAATGTGGAAGAAACCTCAGGAAGAGCCACAGAGGAGGGATCCCTCTCCCAGGACGGACAGACGTGCAATAGATGTCACGTGTACAGAACAAATCAACACAAACATATTGTACAATTACAATGACTGATAAAATGACAATGAATTACAATGAATGATAAAATGACAATGAATTACAATGAATGATAAAATGACAATGAATTACAATGACTGATAAAATGACAATGAATTACAATGACTGATAAAATGACAATGAATTACAATGAATGATAAAATGACAATGAATTACAATGACTGATAAAATGACAATGAATTACAATGACTGATAAAATGACAATGAATTACAATGACTGATAAAATAATTACAGTAGCAGTGGAACCTGTGATAGAGACAGAGAGACACAGATGCTCAGCAGCAGCAAATCATCAACTAACTATAAACTGTGATGGAGATATGGCAGCAATAATGACAGTAGTAATATGTGTAGTGGACGTCATGCAGGATCACAGCAGTAGCCACGATCCACGAGAACCTGCTGGACGACAGAGACAGAAACTCCAGGGAAGAGGTTTAGTTAGTGACATGCATTAATGAGACATGAATGTTTATGGATGGAGAGAATTAATGTTAATGATGATGGTGAAGGTGATCAAGATGATGATGATGATGATGGATGTCTGTGAGAGAAGAAGAAGGAGTGAACCTGTCATCTGTTTCTGTAATTGAGGTCGCTCATCGGGGGAGATGTTGTCCTGCTTTAAACAGACCTGAGACCAGAACTGAAGGGAGGATGCCCAAACAGACTTGGGACCAGAGGAGGTGGAGATCTGATCCTCCAGAGACTCTGAGACGAGGTGAGGAGAGACGTGAAAGACGTGTTCAGTCCAACAGACATCAAGTTAAATTCACAGAAACTAAAGAAAGTTTGAACTGAAGCTGGTGAATGAAAAAAACATTTAATGATTGTTATGATCAAAATAATTTGGAGGAGGAGGGTGAGTCCTCAGGGTGGTCCAGGAGAGGAGACGTGGAGACCAGGAGGGGGGACGTGGAGACCAGGAGGGGGGACGTGGAGACCAGAAGGGGGGACGTGGAGACCAGGAGGGGGGACGTGGAGACCAGGAGGGGGGACGTGGAGACCAGGATGGGGGACGTGTTGATACCTTCAGTCCAGCTGGTCTCAGACTCTGATCCTAACATGAAGGCAGCAGGTGACTGAAAACCACAAAACCACATCCAGAACCTCCAGAACTTTTTATTTTAACATTCAACTTTGTAACAAAGAAACCTGTTTATCAGTGAAATAATTAAACATTCATCAGATCAGAATAAAAATAAAAACGGTTTAAAGTTGAAGACCTCCACAATCTGATCCAGAATCTGAACAGGACACAACCAAAACACCACGGTTCTGATGGTTCTGTCGGGGGAGAGGTTCAGGGTGAAGATCAGTGTGTTATTCATGGTGTTTGGTTACAGGGTGAAAGGACGAGATGTTGTTTAAAGGTCACAATTTGGATAAAATCAGAGCTCTGCAGCTGATGAGTTTTCACTCTGTCAGTTAATCTGAATATAGAAAAGGTCATCAGGTTTATTTGTGAGAGTCGAGATGACAGAAGGAGACTCTCTTCTTCTTCTTCTTCTTCTTCTTCTTGCTTCATGCTGTCAAAGACTTCATTAGATCTGTCTTTAATTAATTTAATTTAATTACATTAAAATGAGTCAATGAGCCGCAGAGCAGAGAAACTGTTTGTTCATCAGGTTTCAGTTTGAAGGACCTCAAGTGGTCTGTTTTGTTCTGCTGTGTTCTGTCCCAGTTCTGTTAAGAGTTACATCTCTGATAATCATGCGTGTTCTGTCCTGCAGACATATAAGCATGTTCAACTCAGACACTTCAGCTGGCGGTGTCACATGACAGGAAGTTGCAGTAAAAGCAGCTCACTGACAGACGTGTTCCACATGTTCCATGTTCTCAGTGTCATGTGATGGTGTGCATGGGGTTAGCATGTAACATGATATTTATTGTGTCTCTGCTGCACCACCAGCTCCTGTCCCACAAGGCCCATCCATGACCCTCCAGACCTGCTCAGTGCAGACAGGACACATCTGTCTCAGCCTTCATCCTGATGACATGTTCACAGTTTTATTTTTTATTACTCCTGACTTACATCAGACCGAACTGTTCATAATATTATTTACAGACTCAACAATCAAAGGAAAAACTTCCTTTAAGAGACAGAACCTGGATCAATGTGGATCAATGTTGATCGTGGTGGAAACATTCTGTAAACATTCATGTCTCATTAATCATGTCACTAACTAAACTTCTTCCCTGGAGTTTCTGTCTCTGTCGTCCAGCAGGTTCTCGTGGATCGTGGCTGCTGCTGTGATCCTGCATGACGTCCACTACACATATTACTACTGTCATTATTGCTGCCATATCTCCATCACAGTTTATAGTTAGTTGATGATTTGCTGCTGCTGAGCATCTGTGTCTCTCTGTCTCTATTAATCTGTCTACACCCCTTGTTGTGGATGACTGTCTACCGATGCACCACCATCGCCAAGTGCTCACTCACTGCTTGGAACTGTTGGTCTCTGTAAATAATATTATAAAGAGTACGGTCTAGACCTGCTCTGTATGAGATAACTTTTGTTATGATATGGCGCTATATAAATAAAATTTAATTTAATTTAATTTAATTGGTGGATTAATGTAGACCATGGTGGATCATGGTGGACCCACATCTGCAGAGACCAGATCAGTTTACAGAGACAAAGATGAACTGCAACAATAAAAATAATGAAAACTATAACTTGTGATGGAGATCTGATGAATCCATGAGGACCTGATGAGATGAGAGAGAGCACAAAAACTCTGAGGAAGAAGTTAAGTTAGTAACATGAGAAGAGCCCAGTGCATCATAGGAAGTGTAGTCCTATAGCAGCATAACTAAGAGATGGTTCAGGAATCACCTGATCCAGGAATCACCTGAGCCAGGACTAACTATAAGTTCTATCAAAAAGGAAAGTCTTAAGAGAGGAGAGGAACTTGATACATGAAAGCTCTGGATCCCAATCTACTTTTGGAGACCAAAGAAACCAGGAGGAACCAGGAGGAGCCAGGAGGAACCAAGAGGAACCAGGAGGAACCAAGAGGAACCAGGAGGAACCAAGAGGAACCAGGAGGAACCAGGGGAGCCAGGGGGAACCAGGAGGAACCAGGAGGAACCAGGAGGAGCCAGGGGGAACCAGGAGGAACCAGGAGGAACCAGGAGGAACCAAGAGGAACCAGGAGGAACCAGGAGGAACCAGGGGAGCCAGGGGGAACCAGGAGGAACCAGGAGGAACCAGGATGAACCAGGAGGAACCAAGAGGAACCAAGAGGAACCAGGAGGAACCAGGGGAGCCAGGGGGAACCAGGAGGAACCAGGAGGAACCAGGAGGAACCAGGAGGAGCCAGGGGGAACCAGGAGGAGCCAGGGGGAACCAGGAGGAACCAGGGGAGCCAGGGGGAACCAGGAGGAACCAGGAGGAACCAGGAGGAGCCAGGGGGAACCAGGAGGAGCCAGGGGGAACCAGGAGGAACCAGGGGAGCCAGGGGGAACCAGGAGGAACCAGGAGGAAACCAGGAGGAGCCAGGGGGAAACCAGGAGGAGCCATTGGGAACCAGGAGTAACCAGGGGAGCCAGGGGGAACCCTGCATTCTGAGAGTCATGTAAGCTGTTTCTGATGTTTCTCTTTGTCAGTGGTTCTTGTCTCACAACTCTGTGCCCTCAGACTTCAAGGATTTTTTAGGAAAGAAGAGATAAAAACAGGAAGTGAATGTGTTAGTAAAGGATGAACTATGCTCAGTGGAATCCTCTGCGTGAGGTCTTCTTCATAAAAACACAAAAACCTATGAAGACGGGTTGGACACGGCAGGTGACAAGTTAAATCTAACACCTGAAGGATCATCAGAGCTTACCACTTCATCTTCATCTTCATCACTTATCTTCATCACTTCATCTTCATCACTTCACTTCATCTTCATCACTTCATCTTCACTGCATTATCACTTCAATCTTCATCACTTCATCTTCATCACTTCAACTTCATCTTCATCACTTCATCTTCATCACTTCATCTTCATCTTCATCACTTCATCTTCATCTTCATCACTTCATCTTCATCACTACTTCATCTTCATCACTTCAACTCATCTCATCACTTCATCTTCATCACTTCATCTTCATCTTCATCACTTCAACTTCATCTTCATCACTTCATCTTCATCACTTCATCTTCATCTTCATCACTTCATCTTCATCACTTCATCTTCATCACTTCAACTTCATCTTCATCACTTCATCTTCATCACTTCATCTTCATCACTTCAACTTCATCTTCATCACTTCATCTTCATCACTTCATCTTCATCTTCATCACTTCAACTTCATCACTTCATCTTCATCGCTTCATCTTCATCACTTCATCTTCATCACTTCATCTTCATCTTCATCACTTCAACTTCATCACTTAATCTTCATCTTCATCTTCATCACTTCATCTTCATCGCTTCATCACTTCATCTTCATCACTTCATCTTCATCTTCATCACTTCAACCTCATCACTTAATCTTCATCTTCATCGCTTCATCTTCATCGCTTCATCACTTTAACTTCATCACTTCAACTTCATCTTCATCACTTCATCTTCATCCCTTCATCTTCATCTTCATCACTTCATCTTCATCACTTCATCTTCATCACTTCAACTTCATCTTCATCACTTCATCTTCATCACTTCATCTTCATCATCATCATCATCATCACCATCATCTTCATCATCATCATCATCATCTTCATCGTCATCATCATCATCATCATCTTCATCATCATCATCATCATCACCATCTTCATCGTCATCATCATCATCATCTTCATCATCATCATCATCATCTTCATCGTCATCATCATCATCATCATCTTCATCACTTCATCTTCATCTTCATCACTTCATCTTCATCTTCATCACTTCAAGCTTCATCACTTCATCTTCATCATCATCTTCATCATCATCTTCATCATCATCATCATCTTCATCATCATCTTCATCATCATCTTCATCATCATCATCATCATCATCATCGTCATCATCATCATCATCTTCATCATCATCATCTTCACTTCATCACTTCATCTTCATCACTTCATCTTCATCTTCATCACTTCATCTTCATCACTTCATCTTCATCATCATCTTCATCATCATCTTCATCATCATCATCATCATCATCTTCATCGTCATCATCATCATCATCATCATCATCATCATCTTCATCACCATCATCTTCATCATCATCATCATCATCATCACTTCATCTTCATCACTTCATCTTCATCACTTCATCTTCATCTTCATCACTTCATCTTCATCACTTCATCTTCATCACCATCATCTTCATCATCATCATCATCATCATCATCATCTTCATCTTCATCTTCATCACTTCATCTTCATCATCATCTTCATCATCATCTTCATCATCACCATCATCTTCAGCATCATCATCTTCATCTTCATCATCATCATCATCATCTTCATCATCATCATCATCATCATCATCATCTTCATCTTCATCATGAAGATGAAGATGAAGATGAAGATGATGAAGATGACTGAGTCTGTGGTCTGTCTTTGAAAACAAATTAACAACTTCTGCTTCAGAGAGTTCAAACAACACCTGAAGTTCATGAAGGTGTGTTCAGGGTCTGTTCAGGGTCCATGCGGGTCCTGGTCTTGTGGATCTGGGTCAGTACCTCGTCCTTACAGACGTTATTTTGGTTTGTTGTGGTCACACTGAGCGGTCATGGACTCGTGGAGGATGCTGACTCAGGATCATGATGGAGGGCACAGCCTGCATCTGAACACCGTCTAATACAAACACAGAAACAGTCCACCAGAGACCAGGACCAGGACCAGAACCCGGTTTTCACAGAGTACAGTATATAGAGAACCGATGATTTGACTGGACAGTGAATGCCTCCCTGGCCTTCAGGACCGACCCGGTCTGAGGCTTCATGGAGGTTTATTGGATTGAATGAAAGCTCTGGACTGACAGGAGATAAATAAAGGGCCCTGATCATCATGGGTTCATCACACTGCTGCTGCTTCCACATGTGGAACATGTTTTTCAAAATAATGGTTCTTTGTTCTTTTATTTTGGAAAGAAGAGGAAGTGTGGGCGGGGCTTCCTCTCCTTGTCTCCACCAATAGGAGTCTCTGTGTGAAATATGAACATGGCGGCTCTGTGCAGTGACTTCACGGAGCTCGTGCCGCTGAAGAAACAGCTGATCTCCGTGATCACGCTGTGCAAAGAGCGCGGGCTGCTGCACAGCGCCAAGTGGTGAGAGTACCGGTCACTAACGGTCACTAACGGTCCACTAACGGTCCACTAACGGTCCACTAACGGTCACTAACGGTCCACTAACCGTCACTAACCGTCTGTATTTACCGTTACCGTCTGTTAGCGTGTTAGCTCTGTCAGTGCTGTTAGTATCAGCGAACTGACTGCTGCCCAAAGTAAGGCTCGGGACCCGCCGGGGGGTCGCGGGCTGAAAAGTTTGGGAGCCCCTGAGCTAACTGTTAGCATCAGCTGTTTTCATGCTTCCTGTGATGTCACACACACTTCCTGTGATGTCACACACACTTCCTGTGATGTCACACACTCTGTTTATGTTTCAGGGCCTCTGAGTTGGCGTTTGCTCTCGACCCGCTTCCTAAAGATGAAGTTCCACCAGCACCGGATTTCACTGAGGTCTGTACTGAGTCTGTCAGGACCTGGTCTCTGTGTCGGGTCAGGACCTGGTCTCTGTCTTGGATCAGGACCTGGTCTCTGTCTTGGATCAGGACCTGGTCTCTGTCTTGGATCAGGACCTGGTCTCTGTCTTGGATCGGGACCTGGTCTCTGTCTTGGATCAGGACCTGGTCTCTGTCTTGGATCGGGACCTGGTCTCTGTCTTGGATCGGGACCTGGTCTCTGTCTTGGATCGGGACCTGGTCTCTGTCTTGGATCAGGACCTGGTCTCTGTCTTGGATCAGGACCTGGTCTCGGTCTTGGATCAGGACCTGGTCTCAGTGTCGGATCAGGACCTGGTCTCTGTCTTGGATCGGGACCTGGTCTCTGTCTTGGATCAGGACCTGGTCTCTGTCTTGGATCGGGACCTGGTCTCTGTCTTGGATCGGGACCTGGTCTCTGTCTTGGATCAGGACCTGGTCTCTGTCTTGGATCAGGACCTGGTCTCGGTCTTGGATCAGGACCTGGTCTCAGTGTGTCTGTCTCTAACAGGAGGACGCTCAGGACCTGGACGCTCTCATGCTGGCGAAGTCTTACTTTGACCTGAAGGAGTACGACCGGGCCGCTTACTTCCTGAAGGGCTGCTGCAGTCGGAAGGCGTACTTCCTCTACATGTACTCTCGTTATCTGGTACGGTTCTGTCCAATCGGACCTCCTCACGTCCTCATTATTCTCCACGTTCCTCTGTGAGTGTAACGTTTCCTCCTCTGTCCTCAGTCGGGTGAGAAGAAGAAGGACGATGAGACGGTGGACAGCCTGGGTGAGGAGCCATCTGATTGGACCTTTTTAAAGAACTGACTGTGGTTCTGGTAACGTGAAGCTCGTTGTGTCTGGTCCGGTTCTGTTAGGTCCTCTGGAGAAGGGTCAGGTCCGTAATGAAGCGCTGCGGGAGCTGAGAGTGGAGCTCAGTAAGAAACACATTGCAGGAGAGCTGGATGGCTTCACACTGTACTTGTAAGAACGTTACCTCTAACATTAACACAACATTCCTCAGCTCATATAGTGGAACACTGATCCGGACCTGTCTGTGTTTGTGGGCTGGTACAGGTATGGCGTGGTCCTGAGGAAGCTGGACCTGCTGAAGGAGGCGGTGGAGGTGTTTGTGGAGGCGATTCACGCTCTGCCTCTTCACTGGGGAGCCTGGCTGGAGCTCAGCAACCTGGTGACCAACATCGAGATGGTAACACACACCAACACACACACAGCACCACTATGAGCTACTATCAGCATCTACCTTCCACTGCACGGCCGGACCAAACAGAACCTCTGAACCAGCAGTGTCCAGTCTAACAGTGAACACAGCAGCAGAACCTCTGAACCAGCAGTGTCCAGTCTAACAGTGAACACAGTGACAGAACCTCTGAACCGGCAGTGTCCAGTCTAACAGTGAACACAGCAGCAGAACCTCTGAACCAGCAGTGTCCAGTCTAACAGTGAACACAGTGACAGAACCTCTGAACCGACAGTGTCCAGTCTAACAGTGAACACAGCGACAGAACCTCTGAACCAGCAGTGTCCAGTCTAACAGTGAACACGGCGACAGAACCTCTGAACCGACAGTGTCCAGTTCTGGCATCCCGGGCTGAGTCAGTTCAGTTAGCTACACGGCTGACGAGCTAACCACAGTTAGTCTGTGCGTCCCCTCGGTCGTGTCGTGTTATTCCCTGTTGGTCTCAGAGGCTGTGCTTGGGTCCGGTCCGGTCCGGCTGCTGTTTGAATAAAGTAATAACATTGTGTATATATGCAGCGCTGCTTAGTCGTACTCAGTATCAGGTGGTGATGGTGTGTCGTCCTCCTCAGCTGAAGTCTCTGTCTCTGCCGGACTGCTGGATCCGAGACTTCTTCATGGCTCACATGTACACCGAGCTGCAGATGATCAAAGAGGCTCTGCAGAAGTACCAGAACCTGATCGAGGCGGGTTTCTCCAAGAGCACCTACATCATCAGCCAGATCGCTGTGGCCTACCACAACATCAGAGGTACATATGTTGTTAATACGTTCTCCATACGTTGTTAATACGTTCTCCATACGTTGTTAATACGTTCTCCATACGTTGTTAATACGTTCTCCATACGTTCTCTGTGTGTTCTCCATACGTTGTTGATACGTTCTCCATACGTTGTTAATACGTTCTCCATACGTTGTTAATACGTTCTCCGTACGTTGTTAATACGTTCTCCATACGTTGTTAATACGTTCTCTGTACGTTGTTAATACGTTCTCTGTATGTTCTCCATACGTTGTTAATACGTTCTCCATACGTTGTTAATACGTTCTCCGTACGTTCTCAGACATCGACCAGGCTCTGGCTCTCTTTAATGAGTTGAGGGATCAGGATCCGTATCGTATCGACAACATGGACACCTTCTCCAACCTGCTCTATGTCAAAGTGAGTTCACTGATCCAATGACACACCTGAAGGTTCTGGTTCTGGTTCTGGTTCTGGTTCTGATGGTCCTCATCTCTGCAGAGCATGAAGCCGGAGCTGAGCTACTTGGCCCACAACCTGGTGGAGATCGACAAGTACAGAGTGGAGACGTGTTGTGTCATTGGTGAGTGCAACAACTTTCTGTGTTTCAGCTGATCTGTGTTCTGGTCTGTGATTGGTTGCTCTGTGTGGTGTCAGCTGATCTCGGTGCTGTCCTGTGATTGGTCGCTGTGTGTCGTCCTCAGGTAATTACTACAGTTTGCGCTCTCAGCACGAGAAGGCGGCGTTGTACTTCCAGCGAGCGCTCAAACTGAACCCTCGCTGCCTCGGAGCGTGGACGCTGATGGGCCACGAGTACATGGAGATGAAGAACACGTCTGCCGCCATCCAAGCCTACAGGTGAGACTGGGCTGGACCTTATGATGTAGGTCATGTGACCATTCAGACCAATCATGTGTTTCTCCATCAGACATGCCATCGAGGTGAACAAGAGAGATTACCGGGCCTGGTACGGACTGGGTCAGACCTACGAGATCCTCAAGATGCCGTTCTACTGTCTGTACTACTACCGCAAGGCTCACCAGCTCAGGTGACGTGACAAACGTTCTGTTTGATTATTTTTAACGACAGTCTTTACGGATCCACAGCAGCTCACAGTAAACAACAATAAATGTTTTATGTTTTTGACACGTTTGTTTGTTTGTTTCAGGCCCAATGATTCTCGTATGTTGGTCGCTCTCGGGGAAAGCTACGAAAAACTTTCACAGCAGGTCGAAGCAAAGAAGGTAGATGATGCTTCACTGTGTGCGTGTGCGTGTGCGTGCGTGTGCGTGTGTGTGTGTGTGTGTGTGTCTCTGATTGGTCATGTGTCTCTCTCTGATTGGTTGTAGTGTTACTGGAGGGCGTACTCTGTGGGAGATGTGGAGAAGATGGCGTTACTCAAACTGGCGAAGTGAGTTTAAACTTCAGATCATCTTCATTTTGTCACGTCAGTCTCCTTCAACTGTGATTTCAAATTCATATTTAATGAATAACTAACGAATAATTAATGACTGATCTGATTTGTCCGTCAGGCTCCATGAACAGCTGAATGAGTCTGATGATGCGGCTCAGTGTTACATGCTCTATATCCAGGACATTTTCTCCTGTGGGGTACGTTTGTTTTATTCACCGTTATGCCTGAATGTCTGACTACTCGTTAACTTTTAAACCTGATCTCAACAAAACAAACACATGCGTGTGCTCATTTAAAGCCTCGTTAACGTTCTGGGTCTGTTGATCAGGAGCAGCTGGAGCATGCTGAGGTGAGCACGGCGCTCAGGTATCTGGGTCAGTACTACTTCAAGAACAAACTGTACGACGAGGCATCGCTCTGTGCTCAACGCTGCTGCGACTACAACGACGTGAGTTTACCTCAAGCCCGACCGCAACCTATAGTACTTGTAGTATTTGTCAGTACAGTAACTGACCTGTGTCTCTGTGGCGTCCCCTGCAGGCCCGTGAGGAGGGCAAAGCTCTGCTGAGGCAAATCTCACAGGTCCGGGATCAGATCGAGACGCCATCAGCTGATCTGTTCGCGCCGCTCTCCAACAACAACACACCCGTCAGGAGGGTGTCTCCACTCAACCTCATCTCATTCACGCCCTGACCTTAACCCTCCATCACAGCTGTACATGTGTTCATACACATGTACACACAGACAGTGTGTGGAGTGTCATGAAGTGTAAATATGTAAATGATTTCAATAAACAAACTTTCAACAGACTGCAGTATGTTAATATAACGTTACAACGCTGAAGAAATACTTTGATATAAAAACAAGCCTGAAAAATGTTTCAGAGATTTTATTGTGAAAAGAAGAGTTAACACACACACACACACGCATGCACACACCAACACACACACAATGAGCCCACACACAGCAAAGTGTGTTTTAAAGTTTTTCATGAACATTGTGTGAACAGTATTTAAATGTTAAAGCGTTAGATAAAGGTGAGTATTTGATATTAATGTTTATAAAGCTCTCAGCATGTAGAAACACTCGGTGTCATCAGAAGCGACTCTCGGATCAGTACTTCCCACGGGCTGACCGGGGAGTCGGGGCCGGGCTGCGGGGTGGAGACTGCTGACGGGACCTCAGGATCCGTGAGTACGGCATTGTGTTGGCTTCTTCCATGGTACGCGTGTTGTATGTGCGTGTTGGGGTGCGCGTCGGAAACAGTGACTGGAAAAACGGGCGTTTTTGTGGAGGACGGTTCTCCGTGTCGCTTGGAGCGGCGGCTCCACAGCCCCTCCTCTTACAGGAACCTGGTGTGGTGATGGCACCAGAACCTGAGGGGGGCAGCTGGGTCTGGACCTGGGACAGGGTCTCTGCTTTCCGCCTTAAGTCAGCCTTCACGAGTGTCAGACCGTTCTGCAGCTCCACCAGGATCTGATCCTGAGAGGAGGCGAGTCAGTAGGAGGTGAGGAGAGAAGCGTGAAGCAGAAATCAGTCATTTATCGTGCAGACATTAGACAGATTTAGTTGAACACTGTTAGAGGAAGAATCAAACATTTATAGTGTAACGTGTTTTACTGACGTCACCACAGGGTGATTTACAGACAGATTACTGACTAATGAACCGCTAACTGTGGTTAGCTCGGTCATCCGTGTAGCCAACTGAACTGACTTGGGATGCCAGGAGTCAAACCCGGGAAGAAAACCACTTCTGCAGGCTGAAAGCGGTTTGTTAACGTCCTGGTCCTGTAGCCGTACCTGTTTGGCTAGTGTCTCATCAGCAGCGG
This sequence comes from Larimichthys polyactis, assembly GCA_018985215.1. Lineage (NCBI taxonomy): Eukaryota > Metazoa > Chordata > Actinopteri > Sciaenidae > Larimichthys > Larimichthys polyactis. The sequence goes on from JAFMOB010000288.1 coordinate 24,570, forward strand.
TTAACGCCTGCCGCAGCCTCTCCCCGCCTGTGTTGCGGCAGCAGGCCCGTTCACCGGACTGCAGGTCCGACCCGAGTCTCTGCAGGTCCAGACGCAGCTGGCGCAGGTTTCGCTGGCCTTCCTCCAGCTTTCGGTCGGCAGTGTTGGTGAGTGTTCCTGTTGAACCCGGGACTTCCAGCTGGATCTTCAGCTTCGTCAGCTCTGCGAGCAGAACACGGTCAGTACCAGGAACAACAATTGAACATCAACAGAACCACGCAGCGTTTCAGATCACCTTGAGTCTTGGCGAGCAGCTCGCCCTGACACTGATCCAGCTCGGCTCGCAGTCGGCTGAGTTCAGTATGAGCAGTAAGGCGTTGAGAACGCCGAGGACCATCAGCGTCTCCATGTGGAACTGACACCTGTTCAGCTTCCTTCCTCTTCTCAAGGGCAGCAGACAAAGCTTCAATCTCCTGATCGCGCTCCTGAAAGAGGGGATGAAGATGATCACAGAGAAGATAACGAAGACTTTGATGAAGTGGAGGTCTGATCCACGCCTCACCTTCAGCTCCTGACTGTAAAACTTCTTCAGGTGTTTCTGAATGTTGCTGATTTTATCCTCGTACCGCTCCTCAAGGAGCGCTTGCTCGGCCTCCAGCGTCTCACTAAAAGACGACAACACAAATCAGAATAACACACACCACCACAGTCCTTCACATGTAGACAAACACACGCTAACACACACATGTAGACATACCTGAAGCCGTCCTGCATCCCAGTGATAACCTCCATCATCTCAGAGACGACCTCTTCTCTCACGTTCGCCTCCAGAACTTCCTTTTCCTCCCGCTGACGATGAACTTCCCTCTTCAGGACATCGATCGCCTGGAGCAGAGCCTTTAGGGAGAACAGACACGGGTTAGGAGTCTGAAAACACGTTTGAAACAACGCCTTAGTATCCTGGATGTTACCTCTGTGTTCAACATGGTGATATCTCCGTCTTCAGTGTCACTCTCGTCTTCGTCGTCTTCCATCAGCGAGCTGTTGTTGCCACTTCCTGTGGGCTCGCGGAGCAGTGACAGGATGTAGGCCACCCTGGTCTTGGTGGACGGGCCATGGACGAGCTGAAACACGCCAGGACGTTTAATTTCTCCGACATGAAACCAAATCTGAATCTGTCAAAGCTTTGTTTTCTAACCTGAGTAGCGATGGCGGAGAACTTGAGAGCCTGGAGGGTCTCGTCGTAGATGGATGCACACGGGTTGATGTTGACCACCATGCTGGAGGTTCCTCTGCCACAGAAGAAACCCTGCAGGACCCGGGTCAGTTTACTGTCCCTGAAGGGCACCACCTGAGGGGGGCGTGACCTGCAGAATCACCAGGGCACGTCAGGTCTTTGTCAAACAGCTCGTGGAAACATATTTTATTAAAGCGGTCTAAGAGAGACCCGTATAGAACTCTATGTGGGCCTCTGAGGTCCACGCAGCTTCTACGTGCTCGTTTGTTGGCGTACTTATTGTTCTGGTTGTGCCGCAGTGCGGCAATGCAGCGTCCGAGTGTCAGCAGCGACGTGTTGATGTTGTTCGCCTCCTTCATTCTCTCTCCGTTGCGTTGCTCTTTGCAGCGTTCAGATCCAGCCAGGTCGCACACGGTCAGCCTGCGGACACGAGTTCAGTCACGTGAACATGGAAGAACACGCCTTCCCAAACAGGAAACAGGAAGTGAACTTACTCGCTGATGTGCGTGGCCGCGGGGGCGGGGTCTGCCTGCAGGTGGACGTGCAGGACGCGGATGGAGAAGATGCTGTGGCTGCGTGGGTCACACGTGTGTGATCAGACATGTCAAACACATGAACAGAGAGGTTTGGAGGTTGGACCGGTTCTTACCTGCGGCTAGAGTTCTGGTTCAGGTGCGTGCTAGCGAAGCTCTGGTTTCGTCGCCCGGCCCGGAGGATCCTCCAGGCCTCCTCGGCACTGTGGACCTGGATCCAAGTTAGGTCTGACGAAACACAGGAAGTGAACGCATTGTGTCAAATGTATTTCAGTGACATCACGTCCTGTGTGGCGACTGTGAGGAGCAGGTGCGTTACCTTTGACGTAGGGGTTGCCCTGCTTGTCGTCGCTCAGCCTCAGCGTGGCTCGTTTTCGGGGCAGCAGCGACGGCGAGGCGTCCAGAAGGTCGTACAGGAACTCGTTGTAGATCTCGTAAAAGGACACCCAGATGGAAAAGTGGACGCCGTCCTCAAGGTCGTCGCCGCCACTGTGTGATAGGCTGTCAGTCTCCAGACAGACGCTGTCAGTCTCTGCAGAGTCAGCCAAAGCACGGCAGGTTTTAAAAGAGAAATGGAACGGAGCCCCGTTCATGTACGCATCATGTCCAGGAACAGGAAGTCCTCCTCACCTTCCAGCTGCATGGCGATGTTACTCGTAGAGGACAGACCTCCGATCCCGCTGTCCCAGACCGTGGTCGACCTGCCTCGATGAGAATTCTCATCCTGAAACAAAAAACAGCTTAGACCTGCGAGCGGGCCAGAACCAGAACACAGTTTACACGAAAACCTTTGAGACAGAACGTCTGATGTTTGACCAGACTCGTTTATTAAATATCAATGATCCGTTCTCGTAGTCGGCTTCTTCACTAAAGATCATTTCTGACGCCGTGCTGCAGACGTCGACACCACCGAACAAGAAGTTGTGTACCTCTTTGAGCAGAGAGTTTCTGCGGATTTCCTCCACTCGGACCTCGCCGGCACTGAGCTGCCTCACGTCCTGGTACATGATGGGCTTCAGGTCCATGGCGCCATACAGACGGCCCTGCAGCTTCCTGAACAGAGACACTAAAGCCCGGGGCAACAGGCCCGCCTCTCGACCAGAACCTGCGGATCAAAGATGGAGACTTCTGGAACTGCTCGTTGATCAAACTGGGCCTTGGGGCCCATCCGAGTTCTGGTAC
>JAFMOB010000288.1:32500-44486 GCA_018985215.1 Larimichthys polyactis
GAGGAACACGTGATGAGCAACATGACGAGACAGAAGGAGGAACACGTGATGAGCAACATGATGAGATAGAAGGAGGAACACGTGATGAGCAACATGACGAGACAGAAGGAGGAACACGTGATGAGCAACATGATGAGAAACATGACGAGACAGAAGGAGGAACACGTGATGAGCAACATGACGAGATAGAAGGAAAAACATGTGATGAGCAACATGACGAGATAGAAGGAAAAACATGTGATGAGCAACATGATGAGAAACATGACGAGACAGAAGGAGGAACACGTGATGAGCAACATGACGAGAAACATGACGAGACAGAAGGAGGAACACGTGATGAGCAACATGACGAGAAACATGACGAGACAGAAGGAGGAACACGTGATGAGCAACATGACGAGACAGAAGGAGGAACACGTGATGAGCAACATGACGAGATAGAAGGAGGAACACGTGATGAAAAACATGACGAGACAGAAGGAGGAACACGTGATGAGCAACATTATGAGAAACATGACGAGATAGAAGGAGGAACACGTGATGAGCAACATGACGAGACAGAAGGAAAAACATGTGATGAGCAACATGACGAGAAACATGACGAGACAGAAGGAGGAACATGTGATGAGGAACATGATGAGACAGAAGGAGGAACACGTGATGAGCAACATGACGAGACAGAAGGAGGAACACGTGATGAGCAACATGATGAGACAGAAGGAGGAACACGTGATGAGCAACATGACGAGAAACATGACGAGACAGAAGGAGGAACACGTGATGAAAAACATGACGAGACAGAAGGAGGAACACGTGATGAGCAACATGATGAGACAAAAGGAAAAACATGTGATGAGCAACATGATGAGAAACATGACGAGACAGAAGGAGGAACACGTGATGAGCAACATGATGAGACAGAAGGAGGAACACGTGATGAGCAACATGATGAGACAAAAGGAAAAACATGTGATGAGCAACATGACGAGAAACATGACGAGACAGAAGGAGGAACACGTGATGAGCAACATGATGAGACAAAAGGAAAAACATGTGATGAGCAACATGACGAGAAACATGACGAGACAGAAGGAGGAACACGTGATGAGCAACATGACGAGACAGAAGGAAAAACATGTGATGAGCAACATGACGAGATAGAAGGAGGAACACGTGATGAGCAACATGATGAGACAAAAGGAGGAACACGTGATGAGCAACATGACGAGAAACATGATGAGGAACATGAGAAACATGATGAAACAGAAGGAGGAGTACGAGAAACATGAGGAGGTACACAAGAAACATGATGAGGAACATAATGACAAACATGATGAGAAACATGATGAGGAACATGATGACAAACATGATGAGGAACATGATGAGGAACATGATGACAAACATGATGAGGAACATAATGACAAACATGATGAGAAACATGATGAGGAACATGATGAGGAACATGATGACAAACATGATGAGGAACATAATGACAAACATGATGAGGAACATGATGACAAACATGATGAGAAACATGATGACAAACATGATGAGGAACATGATGACAAACATGATGAGAAACATGATGACAAACATGATGAGGAACATGATGACAAACATGATGAGGAACATAATGACAAACATGATGAGGAACATAATGACAAACATGAGGAGGAACATGATGACAAACATGATGAGAAACATGATGACAAACATGATGAGGTACATAATGACGAACATGATGAGGAACATGATGAGGAACATGATGACAAACATGATGAGGAACATAATGACAAACATGATGAGGAACATGATGACAAACATGATGAGGAACATAATGACAAACATAATGACAAACATGATGAGGAACATGATGAGGAACATGATGACAAACATGATGAGGAACATGATGACAAACATGATGAGGTACATATGACGACATGATGAGGAACATGATGAGGAACATGATGACAAACATGATGAGGAACATAATGACAAACATGATGAGGTACATAATGACGAACATGATGAGGAACATGATGAGGAACATGATGACAAACATGATGACAAACATGATGAGAAACATGATGACAAACATGATGAGGTACATAATGACGAACATGATGAGGAACATGATGAGGAACATGATGAGGAACATGATGACAAACATGATGAGGAACATAATGACAACATGATGAGGAACATAATGACAAACATGATGACAACATGATGACAAACATGATGACAAACATGATGACAAACATGATGAGGAACATAATGACAAACATAATGACAAACATGATGAGGAACATGATGAGGAACATGATGACAAACATGATGAGGAACATGATGACAAACATGATGAGGTACATAATGACGAACATGATGAGGAACATGATGAGGAACATGATGACAAACATGATGAGGAACATGATGACAAACATGATGAGGTACATAATGACGAACATGATGAGGAACATGATGAGGAACATGATGACAAACATGATGAGGAACATGATGACAAACATGATGAGGAACATAATGACAAACATGATGAGGAACATAATGACAAACATGATGAGGAACATGATGAGGAACATGATGACAAACATGATGAGGAACATGATGACAAACATGATGAGGAACATAATGACAAACATGATGAGGAACATAATGACAAACATGATGAGGAACATGATGACAAACATGATGAGGAACATAATGACAAACATGATGAGGAACATGATGACAAACATGATGAGCTACATAATGACGAACATGATGAGGAACATGATGAGGAACATGATGACAAACATGATGAGGAACATGATGACAACATGATGAGGAACATAATGACAAACATGATGAGGAACATAATGACAAACATGATGAGGAACATGATGAGGAACATGATGACAAACATGATGAGGAACATGATGACAAACATGATGAGGAACATAATGACAAAATGATGAGGAACATAATGACAAACATGATGAGGAACATGATGACAACATGATGAGGAACATAATGACAAACATGAGGAACATAATGACAAACATGAGGAGGTACATAATGACGAAATGATGAGGAACATGATGAGGAACATGATGACAAACATGATGAGGAACATGATGACAAACATGATGAGGAACATAATGACAACAGATGAGGAACATGATGACAAACATGATGAGGAACATGATGAGGAACATGATGACAAACATGATGAGGAACATAATGACAAACATTATGAGGAACATAATGACAAACATGATGAGGAACATGATGACAAACATGATGAGGAACATAATGAGGAACTGATGACAAACATGATGACAAACATGATGAGAAACATGATGACAAACATGATGACAAACATGATGAGGAACATATGACAAACATGATGAGGAACTGATGACAACATGATGAGGAACATAAATGACAAACATGATGAGAACATGATGAGGAACATGATGAGGACATAATGACAAACATGATGAGAAACATGATGAGGGAACATGATGACAAACATGATGAGGAACATAATGACAAACATGATGAGGAACATGATGACAAACATGATGAGAACATAATGACAAACATGATGAGGACATGATGACAAACATGATGAGGAACATAATGACAAACATGATGAGGAACATGATGACAAACATGATGAGGAACATAATGACAAACATGATGAGGAACATGATGAGGAACATGATGAGGAACATAATGACAAACATGATGAGAAACATGATGAGGAACATGATGACAAACATGATGAGGAACATAATGACAAACATGATGAGGAACATGATGACAAACATGATGAGGAACATAATGACAAACATGATGAGGAACATGATGACAAACATGATGAGGAACATAATGACAAACATGATGAGGAACATGATGACAAACATGATGAGGAACATGATGAGGAACATGATGACAAACATGATGAGGAACATAATGACAAACATGATGAGGAACATAATGACAAACATGATGAGGAACATGATGACAAACATGATGAGGAACATAATGACAAACATGATGAGGAACATAATGACAAACATGATGAGAAACATGATGAGGAATATGAGAAACACCATCTTTACTCCTGGTGAGGTTTAGATAAAACTGACCATGAACGCAGCCTTGGCTGGACTCTGTGGTTGTCTCCAGATGATCAGGATCAGGAGGACCAGCATCAGGGCGAGCACTGAGACACAGAGTAAAATCCACCAGTCCAGGACCTGCAGGGAGTCCACGGCCCAGGATATGAGAAGGCTCAAGATGACGGCTAAACAGACTGAAGAAAGAAAGTCCAGATCATTGACCATGAACATCATGCAATCATTACAGATAACGTTAATGAGGTCACTTACCAATAAAAACTGTTAATACAGACACGTTCTTTGAAGTCCGTGTGGAGGCTTGTAAGGGAGGACAGAATAGTCCAGAAACTGTAAAAAGTTCTGAGTCCTCGCTGAACTGAGGTTGGTACCCTGAAGAACAGTGTTGCAAAAGTAGCTCAATAATCAATATATTTGACAACTTCTGTTCAAATCATCTCTTTATTTGATCACATAAAATCATAATCACAATAATAATATGCACCTTAATATGAGGATACAGATGGCGACAAGTGTGTAAGCAAACAGAGTTCCTATTGACATCATGTCGACCAGCGCCTTCAGGTCAAACAGCAACGCCATGACAGCTGAAACAGGCATTCATTTAATTATTTTAATTTAATTTTTTCCAAAATATTACGAGTAAATCAATACATTATGGCATCATCAACATCTCATCAGGTGTTTTACCTGCAACAGCTCCTGACGTCAGCGTCGCTGTGACTGGACTTTGTCTGTCGCTCATTTTACTCAGAGGTCTAAACAGAAGTCCGTCTCTGGACATCGCAAAGAGGAAGCGAGGCATCGGAAACATTGAACCCAGCAGGCTGACAGGGAAACAGCTCATCAATAATCAATAATCTGTCAATAACAACCTGTCCTCTACACAAACATAAATACAGATGAAATGTAGAGTTGGATGAAGGTGAAGACCTTCACACCTCGTAGACAGAGCACACAGGGATCCCACAGCCACCGCCTACTTTGCTGGACTCCAGCCAATGTACGTGAAGGCCACGGGCAGTGGGCTGTTCACACTGAGCAGGAAGTACGGGCATCATCAGAGTTAGAGCTGCAGAGACACCAAAATATGCCAAGAAACAGACGAGGAGTGACGCCACGATAACCAGAGGGATCGACTTCTGAGGGTTTTTTAACCTCCTCTCCTGAAAAAAACAGTTGATTTATTCTGACTGTCTCTCATTCAGCTTCACAGTTGACCTCATAGAACATATAAAAATATACAACTATAAATGTAATATATATGAAAATATACTGTATATAAATGTTCACCTGTGGTAGCAATGCAGTCAACCCAACAAATGCAAATAAAAACAAGTAGCAGCTCCAGATAAAAGTTCCCTTAAACCAAATGGAAAGAATCCTCAGAACCAAAGCTGACGGTTTCATTTAGCGATGTTGGTTTCTGTAAACAACAAATCAATGACAATGATAAATAATATTAAGAATTCAGTCAACAAACTGATTGCTGAATCTATATGGCCTGTAAGATAACTTAAATAGTTAAAACAGCAGCCAGTACTTATTTCTCTATGGTACTAATAATAATAATATAACAATTGATGATATTGATGATAATGTTGGTGTTATATCTCGTATCCTGCCCTGACAGACTCATCAAGGTCCAGTTGTTGATGTTGCCCCTAATGGTTCCAGAGATGCACAAACAGAAGTACCCAGGATGTTCACGGCTGTAAAAACTTTATTTACAATGCGGATCTCTTTAACACCAAACGCAAGAATCCCTAAACACACAGGAAATGTTCAAATAAATGTTATTTAATTGTTTGGCTTTAAATGATAGTGAATTCTTATATTGGTCACCTGTCACAAAACTTAACCTGCCAACAGCATGATGAGGCCTGCTGCAAAGAAGTCTGGTATGGAGCTAAACCAGGTAAATCCATGGCAGCGTGTTTCCCCAGAGAGCTGGAGATGACATTTCCAATGAGATCATCAAAGGTCCACTCCATGCTCGGGCAAACACTCGACGCGCCTTAAACAGGGAAATAAACAGAACAATAAACAATGCAACGAGTCCTTAAGGTGTAGCTGATGACAAGCTATTGAAAGCTGATGTCATTCATTCCTTTACCTATGACATAAGACAACAACAAGTTCCAAGCCGGTGATGAAAGCCCAATTTTCTCCCACAGTTACGTAGCTGTAGAGATACGCTGATCCAGTTTTGGGGACTCGAGCTCCAAACTCAGCATAGCAGAGTCCTGCAAACACAGAGGCCACCGCTGCAATCAGGAAGGCGATGATGATGCTTGGCCCGGCTACAGTTCTGGCCACCTGTCCTGACAGTACATACACGCCGGCCCCAAGCGTGCTGCCGACCCCCAGAGCCACCAGGTCCAGGGTGGTCAGGCAGCGCCTAAAGTTGGACTCCTCTCCTTCAGGCTCCAGAGGTTTCCTGCGGGACAGACTCTGAAGGAACCGCACAATTTTGACCCGGACATCCTATAAACCGAGACAGTTGGACCTCAATGATTGCTCAAAGAAAACAGAACAAACAGAACAGTTTGTAAAACTGCATTCACAACTATTGCTGACTACATTCATAACTGTCTATAATTACATTCATAACTATTAATAAATGCTTATAACTACATTCATAACAACATTCATGACTGTCTATAATTACATTTATAACTGAACTCATAGCGGTAACTATGATCTCATTCATAACATTGTTTTCATCTTTGTCTCATTTCATCAGAATTATGAATTGTAAGTTCAGCTTCTGAAATAAACTGAGAGACAGATTCACCTCAAACGTTTTATTATTGATGATAAGTTCATATGTCATCAGTTTATGTGTTTATAAAACATTAAATATTAACTGTTCCTTAAATACATCATCACTGACTAATCAAACATTTACATTTAAAATGATTCAGACATTAAGATTCTATAAATAAAGAAATACTAAATAACATTATTACATTACATAAATTATCTACCAAAGTGAGATCATATATGTTTTATCTTCTTACCTTCTCGTGTAGCTGCAATTCTGATCCAGACTAGAGTTTGCTGTGTTCTGATCCAGTCTAAAGCCTGATGTGTTCTGATCCAGACTGAACAGTGATAAAAAGCTGAATCTGTTCCTCTGAACTCTTTTCACATTTTTCACATTCTGTGAATTTTCAAATGTCGTGTCAAAAATGATGCTGTGTGTGTGTGTGTGTGTGTGTTTGTGAGTGTGTGTGTGTGTGTGTGTGTGTGTGCGTGTGTGTGTGTGTGGTGTGTGTGTGTGTGTGTGTTTTGATGCTTCCACTCCTTTTCAGAGCACTTTACTGACAATAAGATAATAAGGACATTGTATATATAAATATATATGCACATTTAAAAAACTAAAGATTTCAGTTTACATTATATTTACTAACCCTAACCTGAAACTGACCGACTGGATCTAGATCATGACTTTTCTGTAGTTTCTCCTTCATGTAAGGGAGGAGGGGGTCAGGCGAGGGGCTGCAATCAGTAACCAGATGTCATCAAATCTACAGAGTGGACCTTAAAAAACACAAAATGAGCTTTAAATATCGTCAGAAACCAAAGACAATGATCTAAAGTAATGATCTTATATTAATTAAATTTGTTTGACGACGTGACGATAAAAATCTTTTATTCAAACCTCAACCCGATGATGTGTTTCACATTGTCCATGTGGGGGCAGAGTTTTCATTTGATTCTGGTTCTGAAGACTGCATGATCCAAACCAGTTCCTCTATTTAAATTAACCTAATTAATCTGACAGAGACGAAGACAAGTTCCCCCTTTAGGAGCACCCATGATGCCTTGTGCACACGGTGGCATGGTGGATAAGTCAATATGTTGTAAACTGGATGTTTTTGTCTGCAGACGTCTGCTCAGCAACAAACTGAAAAGTTCATTAGAGCATGAAGAGACGAATGTTTGAGGAACATCAAGATGCAATCCTCTGATTCCAGGCCGTCATCACAGCTCATTTGTCTCAAACTGAAAAGTTAATTTATTTAAACTGAAAAGCGATTTTCATCTTAACTGATGAACTTGTTTTAACTTTATCTTCAGAAGATGTTTGACAAATGAATTCACTTATAAAACATAAAATAACCTCATCTTTCCCTCATGTTCTGTCCTTGAGTGTCTCCTGTCATGTTCGTGTGGTGTTTATGTAGTGCTCATGTGTTCATCAAGATATTTTGTTAAAATAATCTTAAACTCGTTGTTTAGTTTTCAGGAGGACTGAGCTGTGAGTGGACTTCATTAGCTGAAGGAAATGGACGCCCCCAACTCTGTTAATGATTGACCTGCAGAAACAGCTTCACCTCTTTACCTCCATCCTCAATCCTGCAATGAATTCATTCAGCTCTTTGGATATTTTAGGAAAAGACCTGAAGCTGTTCATGACTCTTTGAATCCAGACTTCAGATGGTGAGTTTCTGGTTTTTAATTCAGAGTTAAAACATTAGAAAATCAAGAAGTTTGATCAAATTAATCTGAAATACTTCAATGAGTTTGTTTTTCTGTTTTATTAAATCCGTTAAACATTTTTCTGTCATCAAACACTGATGATGATGATGGTTTGATGGAGGTGAACATTTGATTTGATTTGTGTAAAGCTTGACTGGATGTTGGCGGCAGTCTCTTTGTGGTGTTTTAGCGTCATTATGGCGTCTCTGCTGTAGCATTTTCCAGCAGGATTATCGTGAAGTTTCCTGGGTTCAGTGGACATGGCATGACGCTGAGTATTTGCAGGAAGGACGCTCGTTAGACTGTGACTTCACTCCCAGCTCATGTTAAACGTCTGCTTCAGTTCAGGCGGATTTTAAAGCAGCATGAAAAAAAAAAGTGTGACGTGTTTAAATTCAGCAACATTAAAAGAAAAGACTTTAAAAAGAAACTTGTAGAAAACGTTGTGACTATATTTCCTGTTTGTTTACTGTTAATTAAAAACCTATTTTCTGTTTTTCTGCAGTCAATATGTTCACAGTGAAACTGATCGGTGGATAATAAACTGTGAGGAGTCGTAGAAAACAAAAGAACAGAAAGATGAGGCTGGTTCTGTATTATCTGGTACTGTTTGGGTCCAGTTATGTGATTTCATCTTATGGACCTCATCAAAGAGCTCAGATGACTGGGGACATTTTGCTTGGAGGTCTTTTCCCAATCCACTTTGGTGTTGCGTCCAAAGACCAGGACCTCGCAGCGCGGCCTGAATCCACTCAGTGTGTCAGGTAAAGTTTAAATCAGTCAAACACGAATCCATCAAAGATTTTAACTCATCTTAATCCTTGTTTCCTTCTGCAGGTTTAATTTCCGTGGTTTCCGTTGGCTGCAGGCGATGATTTTTGCAATTGAAGAGATAAACAACAGCAGCATGCTGCTGCCCAACATGACGCTGGGTTACAGGATCTTTGACACCTGTAACACCGTGTCCAAGGCTCTGGAGGCCACGCTGAGTTTTGTGGCTCAGAATAAGATCGACTCCCTGAATTTAGATGAATTTTGTAACTGCACTGATCACATCCCAGCAACCATTGCAGTGGTTGGAGCAGCTGGATCTGCAGTGTCCACAGCAGTCGCAAACCTCTTGGGTCTGTTTTATATTCCTCAGGTGAGTAACATCGGCATCACCTGTCAACGCCTTAAAGTCTGTGTAAAGGCAATTTCATGTTTTCTTTCAAAACACAATAAATATGTTGGAAAATAGTTGCTGAAAACGCGTGAAAAGACTTTTTCACCAGTTCATGAGTCCATCATTTTGTGGGCAGTCCTGAAACAATCATTAACATAAAATTAGCATAGCATCCCGCCCCCTAGTGCAGCGGTGTAGAAGCCTTAAAGTGCAGATTGTGGTTCTGGTGGCTCAAACATATAGGGCTGAATAATACCAATAATGCTGCTAACTGTAGCATCCATATTGTGCTTGTTACAGTCCTAAAACGAGATTGTGTGACATCACGTGGTGATCATAAAATTTGCAGAATACTGCTCATTTTTACCTGATTCTGACACCTAATTTCATAAACTTGTTGTTATTTTTGATCATTCAAATTTGTCTGGGTGGTTAATAACACTTTCTTCTTTAGTCTGACTTTACATGAAGTCCAAATGTATGTGTTTTGTCCCATCTGTCCACCATGTTTTCAGTATTTTCAGGTATTCTCCATGGTATTTTACGGTTTGTCTTTCCTGTTGATGACTCATCCTGCACTCAGTGGTGCGTACTAATTTTACACCCAATGAAATTAATGTTTGATATTTATGTGTTTATATTCTCGTCTGAACTATTATAGATCAGCTACGCCTCCTCTAGTCGCTTACTGAGCAACAAAACCAGTACAAGTCCTTCATGAGGACCATTCCCACTGATGAGTACCAGGCCACGGCCATGGCAGACATTATCGAGTACTTCCAGTGGAACTGGGTCATCGCTGTGGCCTCGGATGATGACTATGGACGTCCAGGGATCGAAAAATTTGAGAAGGAGATGGAAGAGCGAGACATCTGCATCCACCTGAATGAACTCATCTCTCAGTACTTGAGGATTATGAAATCCAAGCTCTGGCTGACAGGATTGAGAACTCCACCGCTAAAGTCATTGTTGTATTTGCAAGTGGGCCGGACATTGAGCCTTTAATCAAAGAGATGGTGCAGAGAAACATCACAGATCGGATCTGGTTAGCCAGTGAGGCGTGGGCAACCTCCTCTCTCATTGCTAAACCAGAGTATCTGGATGTTGTGGCAGGAACAATCGGCTTTGCCCTGAAGGCGGGCCGTATACCTGGATTTAGAGAGTTCTTACAACAAGTCCAACCAATGAGAGACAGTCACAACGAATTCATCCGGGAGTTTTGGGAAGAAACCTTCAACTGTTACTTGGAGGACAGCCCGAGGTGGCAGGAAAGTGAGAATGGCAGCACAAGTTTCAGGCCTTTGTGTACCGGTGAGGAAGACATCACGAGCGTTGAAACCCCGTACATGGACCACACTCATCTACGGATTTCATACAATGTCTACGTCGCAGTGTATTCCATCGCACACGCCCTGCAGGACATCCTCACCTGCACACCTGGACATGGACTTTTTGCCAACAACTCCTGTGCAGATATAAAGAAAATGGAAGCCTGGCAGGTGAGACATTGAATCTTTACCAAAGCAGAAGAATATCTGATGGTTTACTGATGTCCAAATATGTTCTACTCCACAGGTCCTGAAGCAGCTCAGACATTTGAACTACACCAACAGTATGGGAGAAAAGATGCACTTTGATGAGAACGCAGACCTGTCAGCAAACTACACCATCATAAACTGGCACAGGTCTGCTGAGGACGGGTCTGTGGTGTTTAAGGAGATCGGCTTCCACAGCATGCATGCCAAGAGAGGCGCCAAACTGCTGATCGACAACACCAAGATCCTGTGGAATGGGTTCAGTTCTGAGGTCAGTTTTATACGGCGTGTTCCTGTTAATGTCGTCTGAGTTCTCCTGACAGAAATCAACGTAGGGACACAGATGTTTTTCAAATGTAATAATGAAGATGATCACTTCATTATTGTTTATTTATTTAGCTGAACTAGCTCTAGCATCACAGACAAGCATGTTAACAAATAGTTGCTGAAGTTAACATCCAGCAGACATGAATCATCAGTAATATTCATTCATCAAAGTTTAATATTCACTCACCTTTTAGCTCCTTTTAGCTCTGTTTTGGTCTCCACCAACTCCTGAGAAAAATATGCTGTTTAGCGACTACGTGTTGCTATGGTGTTAGCTAGTTGCTAAAATGAAAAGAACGAGATGTTATGTCAAGTCTGAGGGTATA
>JAFMOB010000288.1:51470-131070 GCA_018985215.1 Larimichthys polyactis
TATTCATGATATTTTTACCAAATGTTTTTGTCTTACATTTTTTTTATTCATTCTGCGTCTGTTACAGTTACTGTTTGCTCTGTAACCTGCACACACACATATACATATACTGTGTAGGTGTATGTATATATATATACTGTGTGTATCTATATATATACTGTGTGTGGTGTGTTATATATATATACACACAGTATATATATATATATCTAAACTGTGTGTATATATATTATACTGTGTGTGTGTGTGTGTATATATATATATATATATATTATATATATATATATATATATATATATATATATATATACACAGTATATATACATACATATACTGTGTATGTGTATTATATATATACTGTGTGTATCTATATATATACTGGTGTGTGTATAT
The DNA here is from genome assembly GCA_018985215.1 of Larimichthys polyactis. Taxonomy (NCBI): domain Eukaryota; kingdom Metazoa; phylum Chordata; class Actinopteri; family Sciaenidae; genus Larimichthys; species Larimichthys polyactis. The sequence continues at coordinate 51,861 of JAFMOB010000288.1, forward strand.
ATATATATACACACGTATATATATATATATACTGTGTGTATATATATATATCTATATATATATACTGTGGTGGTGTGTATATATATATATATATATATACACAGATTATATACATACATATACTGTGTATGTGTATGTATATATATATACTGTGTGTATATATATATATACTGTGTGTGTGTATATATATATATACACACAGTATATATATATATATACTGTGTATATATATATATATATACTGTGTGTGTGTGTATATATATATATATATATATATATACACAGTATATATATACATATACATACACAGTATATATATATATATACACTGTGTATATATGTATATATACTGTGTATATATACTGTGTATATATACACAGTATATATATATATATATATACTGTGTATATATACTGTGTGTATATATATATATATATATACACACAGTATATATATACATATACATACACAGTATATATATATATATACTGTGTGTATATATGTATATATACTGTGTATATATACTGTGTGTATATACTGTGTGTATATATGTATATATACTGTGTATATATACTGTGTGTATATATATATATATATACACACAGTATATATACACAGTATATACACACAGTATATATACTGTGTGTATATACATATATATACACACACACACAGTATATATATATATATATACACACAGTATATATACTGTGTATATATACTGTGTGTATATATATATATATATACACACAGTATATATATATATATATACTGTGTGTATATATGGAATCACGTGTCATGAATAATGAATGTCCTCTGCAGCACCTGTCGCTCTGTTATGGCGTCACGTGGGCCCGTGACCCTGACTGCAGGACAGGTGAGGTCACGTGACAGCTGCTGCTACATGAGACGTTCAATGACATCCGGTCTGCACACTGCGCCTGCGTGAAGAGGTGTGAAGGGTTACCTGGTTACCTGAGGAGGTCACCGGAAATAATTAATATTCATGAATATTCATGAGATCAAACTGACGATTCTGTTCTGGTTCTGTTCACTTCTGGTTCTGTTCTGGTTCTGTTCACTTCTGGTTCTGTTCACTTCTGGTTCTGTTCACTTCTGGTTCTGTTCTGTTCACTTCTGGTTCTGTTCACTTCTGGTTCTGTTGTGGTTCTGGTTCTGTTCTGTTTACTTCTGGTTCTGTTCTGTTCACTTCTGGTTCTGTTCTGGTTCTGTTCACTTCTGGTTCTGTTCACTTCTGGTTCTGTTCTGTTCACTTCTGGTTCTGTTCACTTCTGGTTCTGTTCACTTCTGGTTCTGTTCTGGTTCTGTTCACTTCTGGTTCTGTTCACTTCTGGTTCTGTTCACTTCTGGTTCTGTTCACTTCTGGTTCTGTTCTGTTCACTTCTGGTTCTGTTCACTTCTGGTTCTGTTGTGGTTCTGGTTCTGTTCACTTCTGGTTCTGTTCTGGTTCTGTTCACTTCTGGTTCTGTTCACTTCTGGTTCTGACTCGGAAGAGCGCAGAACGTTACGTAAGATGACGTCATCGCTTCATAATCAGTGTGATTGGCAGCGGGCCGCGTGACGCTGATTGGCCAATGAGCGGCTCCTGAGTTCCCGCGCAGTCTCGCGAGGTGTCGTGTTACATAAAGCCGCAGTGACGCGTCGGATCGGCCATTTCGTCTGAGCGGAGCGCGCGCTGTGTTACCTGTCTGTCGTCTTCTTCTTCGTCACCATGAGTGAGACAGCCATCTCCTTCGCCAAGGACTTCCTGGCCGGCGGCATCTCTGCCGCCATCTCCAAGACGGCCGTGGCCCCGATCGAGCGCGTGAAGCTGCTGCTGCAGGTAAGACTCACCTTCCGTTAGCCGGCTAGCTGCTTCCTCCCGAACGGACCGTGTTCAACGTTTACCGGAGGTTTACCGGCGAGTTACCGGCGGGCCTCTGTGTCCCGGCCCGGTTACCGTCAGTCTGTCCCCGTGTCCGTGTCTCCGTGTCCCCGTGTCTCCGTGTCCCCGTGGTGCGTTCACGGACTTGAGGTCACCGGATGACCTACAGCAGGATGCTAGCGCTAGCTGCTAACAAAGGACAAACCCGGGACACGGTGTACGACCGGAACCGGAGCCGGTCCAGTTCACTCACAGCGTCACTGTTGGACCCGGGCTGCGGGGGGACAGCACGGCGGCTTTATGGAGCTTTACTGAGGCCCACACGGAGGCTCGAGGCCCGGGGCCGGTCGCTCCGGGGCCGGTCAACGGGTTTAAGTTTCTGTAGAACCAGAACCGAGACATGTGTCAGAGTGTACCGACCCACCTTAGTTTCATTACTGTGAGTTAATTCATGCATGTTTATGTTAATGAGACTCGTTCACCTGAATCAAGTCAAGGAGGCCTGTGATTGGCTGCTGCTGTCTCACCTGTATACACCTGTCTCTGTCCTCAGGTCCAACATGCCAGTAAGCAGATCACGGCAGACATGCAGTACAAAGGTATCATGGACTGCGTGACCCGGATCCCGAAGGAGCAGGGCTTCCTGTCCTTCTGGAGAGGTAACCTTGCCAATGTCATCAGGTACTTCCCGACCCAGGCCCTGAACTTCGCCTTCAAGGACAAGTACAAGAAGATCTTCCTCGACGGTGTCGACAAGCGCGCCCAGTTCTGGAGGTACTTTGCCGGTAACCTGGCGTCTGGCGGTGCCGCTGGAGCCACCTCCCTGTGCTTCGTGTACCCGCTCGACTTCGCCCGTACCCGCCTGGCCGCTGATGTCGGAAAGGCCGGCGCCGGGCGCGAGTTCAACGGTCTGGGCGACTGCCTGGTGAAGATCTTTAGGTCCGACGGCCTGCGCGGTCTGTACCAAGGCTTCGGCGTGTCCGTGCAGGGCATCATCATCTACAGGGCCGCGTACTTCGGCATCTACGACACAGCTAAGGGTACGTACACGTCCCGCCCCCTCATGACCCAGCTGTTCACCACCTGACCTAACCCCGCCCCCTCCGTCTGCAGGTATGCTCCCTGACCCGAAGAACACCCACATCCTGGTCAGCTGGATGATCGCACAGAGCGTCACAGCCGTCGCAGGTCTGACCTCGTACCCCTTCGACACGGTCCGCAGACGTATGATGATGCAGTCCGGACGCAAAGGAGGTGAGTCCGTTACGTGAACGTTGCACAAACATTAGACAAACGTTTGAATGTTGTTTGACGTGTCGCGCTCTCTCCTCAGCTGACATCATGTACAGTGGAACCATCGACTGCTGGCGTAAGATCGCACGCGACGAAGGTGGCAAGGCGTTCTTCAAGGGGGCGTGGTCTAACGTGCTGCGAGGCATGGGCGGAGCCTTCGTGCTGGTGCTGTACGACGAGCTGAAGAAGGTCATCTAACTCCACGTCACTCCGGCTCAATGTAAAACTCTCCATGTGTACGGACTCTGCATTCTGCCTTATTTATGGGAACCAACGGTAGTCTGAGCGTTAGCTGAGCGGCGGCTGTTTGTGCATCTTTGATTTTAAACGTTCCATCACCTCCTTACAACGTCATTCCTGTAAAATCTGATACCTCTGTCATTACGAAGTTTGTATGAATCCTAATAAACTTCGTCTGGGGAACAAACTCTACCTGCTGCTGCCCGTCTCTGTCTACCTGTCTGTGAGCTGAGCTCTCATTGGCTGATCAGGTGATTACTCTGTCTATATTTACTCGGCTTAACGAGCTGATCCTTCATGTTGAGTCGTGATGAGCTGATAACGAGTTGACACATAACGAGCCTGTTAACATGTTGTGACCTGCAGAACATTAAAGAACTTCGACATGAGCTCGACGATAAACACGGAATTAAACGAGACGAACAAACTTAATAAAACACGTAACATCAATGTCTCCATGGTAACTGAGGGTTTGTCTCTTCATACATGTTGAAACAAACACGCTGTGACGTTCAGTCTCATCTCAAAGACCTTCAGACAAGAAACTAAAAATTAAATGTTTCCTGTGTCTGAAGGTTTGAAATCAGACTGAACACTCAGTGTTTCATTTACAGACCTGTCCATGTTTGTAGTCCATGTTTGTAGTCCTCCACTGGAAGAAATCCAAAACAGTGACAGGAGGTACAAATACAGAGTATAAATACAGAGTATAAATACAGAGTATAAATACAGAGTACAAATACAGAGTACAAATACAGAGTACAAATACAGAGTACAAATACAGAGTATAAATACACAGAGTACAAATACAGAGTATAAATACACAGAGTACAAATACAGAGTATAAATACACAGAGTACAAATACAGAGTATAAATACACAGAGTACAAATACAGAGTATAAATACACAGAGTACAAATACACAGTACAAATACACAGAGTATAAATACAGAGTATAAATACACAGTACAAATACAGAGTATAAATACACAGTACAACTACAGATTATAAATACACAGTACATATACAGAGTATAAATACACAGAGTACAAATACACAGAGTACAAATACAGAGTACAAATACACAGAGTACAAATACACAGAGTGTACTAGATGTTCACACCTACATGGTCTGAATTACTGCACACAAACTACGACTGATGAAGAAGAAGAAGTGACATAAATGAACATTAGACCAGAGGAACCACAGGGGGGCGCTGCTGCACTGTCACACCTCAGAGAACACAGACAGGTTAACAGACAGACAGACAGACAGGTTAACAGACAGACAGACAGACAGGATAACAGACAGACAGACGGACAGGTTAAGAGACAGACAGACAGACGGGTTAACAGACAGACAGGTTCACAGACAGACAGGTAGAAAGACAGACAGACAGATTAACAGACGGACAGAGAGATAGAAAGACAGACGGGTTAACAGACAGACAGACAGAAAGACAGGTTAACAGACAGACAGGTAGAAAGACAGACAGACAGGTTAACAGACAGACAGACAGACAGGTCAACAGACAGAAAAGGTAAACAGACAGACAGACGGGTTAACAGACAGACAGGTAGAAAGACAGACAGACAGGTTAACAGACAGACAGACAGACAGGTCAACAGACAGACAGACAGAAAAGGTAAACAGACAGACAGACAGACAGACAGACAGACAGGTTAACAGACAGACAGACAGACAGGTCAACAGACAGACAGACAGAAAAGGTAAACAGACAGACAGACAGACAGGTTAGCAGACAGACAGACAGACAGACGTGTTAACAGACAGACAGGTAGAAAGACAGACAGACAGACAGACGGGTTAACAGACAGACAGGTAGAAAGACAGACAGACAGACAGGTCAACAGACAGACAGACAGAAAAGGTAAACAGACAGACAGACAGACAGACAGGTTAACAGACAGACAGACAGACAGGTTAGCAGACAGACAGACAGACGTGTTAACAGACAGACAGGTAGAAAGACAGACAGACAGACAGACGGGTTAACAGACAGACAGGTAGAAAGACAGACAGACAGACGGGTTAACAGACAGACAGACAGACAGACAGACAGACAGACAGACGGGTTAACAGACAGACAGACAGACAGGTTAGCAGACAGACAGACGGGTTAACAGACAGACAGGTAGAAAGACAGACAGACAGACAGACAGGTTAACAGACAGACAGGTATAAAGACAGACAGACAGACAGGTTAACAGACAGACAGACAGACAGGTTAACAGACAGACAGACAGACAGTCAACAGACAGACAGACAGAAAAGGTAAACAGACAGACAGACGGGTTAACAGACAGACAGGTAGAAAGACAGACAGACAGACAGGTTAACAGACAGACAGACAGACAGGTCAACAGACAGACAGACAGAAAAGGTAAACAGACAGACAGACAGACAGGTTAACAGACAGACAGACAGACAGACAGGTTAACAGACAGACAGGTAGAAAGACAGACAGACAGACAGACAGACGGGTTAACAGACAGACAGACGGGTTAACAGACAGAAAAGGTAAACAGACAGACAGGTAGAAAGACAGACAGACAGACAGACAGACAGACAGACAGACAGTTACTTCATGAGCTCATTTTTTAAATCAAGATTTTAATAACGTGAATCAGTGACGTCACAGTCTAATCTATAATCAGTCGAAAATTAATTAAAGATATTTTCCCGCGCTGTCCATCACAGTGCAGCTGTCCTCATTACATATTCATGTCGTCACTGACCAATCACAGCGCGCCGTTCAGCAGAGTCCGGACCACAGACGAAGAGTGGATCTGCGGAGACAGACAAGTCCGTCCGGACCGACTGACGGACTGAGGGTCAGCTGATCACAACAAAGTCTGAGCACGGAGACCAACCGAACCAGAACTTGAATTTGAACTGAACCAACTTTGACCAACTTTGAGCTGTAAAACCATCCGAACCGAGTCAGACCGAACCGGATCAGCATCAGAAGACTCAGAGGAGTCAGAGGATTCACAGGGTCAGATGAAGGCGTGAGTCTCAGTTCTGATGAACGGGATGATGATCTTTGGACTGCTGCTCCATGTCTTATCACATGGTGAGTTCACTTCATATTCATGTGTTCATGTGTTCATGTGTTCATGTGTTCATGTGTTTATATGTTCATGTGTTTATATGTTCATGTGTTCATGTGTTCATATGTTCATGTGTTCATGTGTTCATGTGTTTATATGTTCATGTGTTCATGTGTTTATATGTTCATGTGTTCATGTGTTTATATGTTCATGTGTTTATATGTTCATGTGTTTATGTGTTCATGTGTTTATATGTTCATGTGTTCATGTGTTCATGTGTTCATGTGTTCATGTGTTCATATGTTCATGTGTTCATGTGTTATATGTTCATGTGTTCTTGTGTTCATGTGTTCATGTGTTCATGTGTTCATATGTTCATTGGTTCATGTGTTATATGTTCATATGTTCATGTGTTCATGTGTTCATATGTTCATGTGTTAATGTGTTCATGTGTTCATGTGTTCATATGTTCATGTGTTCATTGTGTTTATATGTTCATGTGTTCTTATGTTCATGTGTTCATGTGTTCATGTGTTCATTATGTTCATGTTATGTGTTCATGTGTTCATATGTTCATGTGTTCATATGTTCATGTGTTCAGTGTTCATATGTTCATGTGTTCATGTGTTCATATGTTCATGTGTTTATATGTTCATGTGTTCATGTGTTCATATGTTCATGTGTTCTTTCATATGTTCATGTTCATGTGTTCATGTGTTCATATGTTCATGTGTTCATGTGTTTATATGTTCATATGTTCATGTGTTTAATGTTCATGTGTTCATGTGTTTATATGTCATGTGTTCATGTGTTATATGTTCATATGTTCATGTGTTTATATGTTCATGTGTTCATGTGTTTATATGTTCTGTTCATGTGTTCATGTGTTCTTATGTTCATGTGTTCATGTGTTCATGTGTTCATATGTTCATGTTTCATGTGTTATATGTTCATATGTTCATGTGTTTATATGTTCATGTGTTCATGTGTTTATATGTTCATATGTTCATGTGTTCATGTGTTCTTATGTTCATGTGTTCATGTGTTCATGTGTTCATATGTTCATGTGTTCATGTGTTTATATGTTCATATGTTCATGTGTTCATGTGTTCATATGTTCATGTGTTTATATGTTCATGTGTTCTTATGTTCATGTGTTCATGTGTTTATATGTTCATGTGTTCATGTGTTCATGTGTTCATATGTTCATGTGTTTATATGTTCATGTGTTCTTATGTTCATGTGTTCATGTGTTTATATGTTCATATGTTCATGTGTTCATGTGTTCATATGTTCATGTGTTTATATGTTCATGTGTTCTTATGTTCATATGTTCATGTGTTTATATGTTCATGTGTTCATGTGTTTATATGTTCATGTGTTCATATATTCATGTGTTTATATGTTCATGTGTTTATATGTTCATGTGTTCATGTGTTTATATGTTCATGTGTTCATATGTTCATGTGTTCATATGTTCATGTGTTCATGTGTTTATATGTTCATGTGTTTATATGTTCATGTGTTCATATGTTTATATGTTCATGTGTTTATATGTTCATGTGTTCATGTGTTCATGTGTTCATATGTTCATGTGTTCATATGTTTACATGTTCATGTGTTCTTATGTTCATGTGTTCATGTGTTCATATGTTCATATGTTATATGTTCATGTGTTATATGTTCATGTGTTTATATGTTCATGTGTTCATGTGTTCATATGTTTATATGTTCATGTGTTTATATGTTCATTGTGCTTCATGTGTTCATGTGCTTCATGTGTTTATGTGTTTATATGTTCATGTGTTTATATGTTCATATGTTCATGTGTTTATATGTTCATATGTTCATGTGTTCATGTGTTTATGTGTTCATGTGTTTATGTGTTCATATGTTCATGTGTTCATGTGTTTATATGTTCATATGTTCATATGTTCATGTGTTCATATGTTCATGTGTTTATGTGTTTATATGTTCATGTGTTTATATGTTCATATGTTCATGTGTTTATATGTTCATATGTTCATGTGTTCATGTGTTTATGTGTTCATGTGTTCATGTGTTCATATGTTCATGTGTTCATGTGTTTATATGTTCATGTGTTATATGTTCATGTGTTTATATGTTCATGTGTTCATGTGTTCATGTGGTTTATATGTTCATGTGTTCATGTGTTCATATGTCATATGTCATGTGTTCTGTGTTCATATGTTCATATGTTCATGTGTTCATATGTTCTTATGTTCATGTGTTCATGTGTTCATGTGTTCATGTGTTCATATGTTCATGTGTTCATGTGTTCATATGTTCTTGTGTTCATGTGTTCATGTGTTCATGTGTTCATATGTTCATGTGTTCATGTGTTCATATGTTCTTGTGTTCATGTGTTCATGTGTTCATATGTTCATGTGTTCATGTGTTCATGTGTTCATATGTTCATGTGTTCATGTGTTCATATGTTCATGTGTTCATGTGTTCATATGTTCTTGTGTTCATGTGTTCATGTGTTCATATGTTCATATGTTCATGTGTTCATGTGTTCATGTGTTCATATGTTCTTATGTTCATGTGTTCATGTGTTCTTATGTTCATGTGTTCATATGTTCATGTGTTCATGTGTTCTTATGTTTATGTGTTCATGTGTTCATGTGTTCATGTGTTTATATGTTCATGTGTTCATGTGTTCATGTGTTCTTATGTTTGTGTGTTCATATGTTCATGTGTTCATATGTTCTTATGTTTGTGTGTTCATATGTTCATGTGTTCATGTGTTCATATGTTCTTATGTTCATGTGTTCATGTGTTCTTATGTTCATGTGTTCATATGTTCATGTGTTCATGTGTTCTTATGTTTATGTGTTCATGTGTTCATGTGTTCATGTGTTTATATGTTCATGTGTTCATGTGTTCATGTGTTCTTATGTTTGTGTGTTCATATGTTCATGTGTTCATATGTTCTTATGTTTGTGTGTTCATATGTTCATGTGTTCATATGTTCTTATGTTCATGTGTTTATATGTTCATGTGTTCATATGTTCATGTGTTCATATGTTCATGTGTTCATGTATTCATGTGTTCATATGTTCATATGTTCTTATGTTCATGTGTTCTTATGTTTGTGTGTTCATATGTTCATGTGTTTATGTGTTTATGTGTTCATATGTTCATGTGTTCATGTGTTCATGTGTTCATGTGTTCATATGTTCATGTGTTCATGTGTTCATGTGTTCATATGTTCATATGTTCTTATGTTCATGTGTTCATGTGTTCATGTGTTCATATGTTCTTATGTTCATGTGTTCTTATGTTCATGTGTTCATGTGTTCTTATGTTCATGTGTTCATATGTTCATGTGTTTATATGTTCATGTGTTCATATGTTCACGTGTTTATGTGTTCATGTGTTCATATGTTCATATGTTCATGTGTTCATATGTTCTTATGTTCATGTGTTCACGTGTTCATGTGTTCATGTATTCATGTGTTAATATGTTCATATGTTCATGTGTTCATATGTTCTTATGTTCATGTGTTCACGTGTTCATGTGTTCATGTATTCACGTGTTCATATGTTCATATGTTCTTATGTTCATGTGTTCACGTGTTCATATGTTCATGTGTTCATGTGTTCATATGTTCTTATGTTCATGTGTTCATGTGTTCACATGTTCATGTGTTCACGTGTTTATGTATTCATGTGTTCTTATGTTCGTGTGTTCTTATGTTCATATGTTCTTATGTTCATGTGTTCATGTGTTCACATGTTCATGTATTCATGTGTTCATATGTTCATGTGTTTATGTGTTCATATGTCCATATGTCCATATGTTCATGTGTTCATGTATTCATGTGTTCACATGTTCATGTGTTTATGTGTTCATATGTTCATGTGTTCATGTGTTCATGTGTTCATATGTTCATGTGTTCATGTGTTTATATGTTCATATGTTCATGTGTTCATGTGTTCATATGTTCATGTGTTCATGTGTTCATGTGTTCATGTGTTCATATGTTCATGTGTTCATGTGTTTATATGTTCATGTGTTCTTATGTTCATGTGTTCATGTGTTCATGTGTTCATATGTTCATGTGTTCATGTGTTCATGTGTTCATATGTTCATGTGTTCATATGTTCATGTGTTCATGTGTTCATATGTTCATGTGTTCATGTGTTCATATGTTCATGTGTTTATATGTTCATGTGTTCATGTGTTCATATGTTCATGTGTTCATGTTCATGTATGTTCATATGTCAGTGTTCATGTGTTCATGTGTTCATATGTTCATGTGTTCATGTGTTTATATGTTCATATGTTCATGTGTTTATATGTTCATGTGTTCATGTGTTTATATGTTCATGTGTTCATGTGTTTATATGTTCATATGTTCATGTGTTTATATGTTCATGTGTTCATGTGTTTATATGTTCATGTGTTCATGTGTTCATATGTTCATGTGTTCATGTGTTCTTATGTTCATGTGTTCATGTGTTCATGTGTTCATATGTTCATGTGTTCATGTGTTTATATGTTCATATGTTCATGTGTTCATGTGTTCATATGTTCATGTGTTTATATGTTCATGTGTTCTTATGTTCATGTGTTCATGTGTTTATATGTTCATGTGTTCATGTGTTCATGTGTTCATATGTTCATGTGTTTATATGTTCATGTGTTCTTATGTTCATGTGTTCATGTGTTTATATGTTCATATGTTCATGTGTTCATGTGTTCATATGTTCATGTGTTTATATGTTCATGTGTTCTTATGTTCATATGTTCATGTGTTTATATGTTCATGTGTTCATGTGTTTATATGTTCATGTGTTCATATATTCATGTGTTTATATGTTCATGTGTTTATATGTTCATGTGTTCATGTGTTTATATGTTCATGTGTTCATATGTTCATGTGTTCATATGTTCATGTGTTCATGTGTTTATATGTTCATGTGTTTATATGTTCATGTGTTCATATGTTTATATGTTCATGTGTTTATATGTTCATGTGTTCATGTGTTCATGTGTTCATATGTTCATGTGTTCATATGTTTACATGTTCATGTGTTCTTATGTTCATGTGTTCATGTGTTCATATGTTCATATGTTTATATGTTCATGTGTTTATATGTTCATGTGTTTATATGTTCATGTGTTCATGTGTTCATATGTTTATATGTTCATGTGTTTATATGTTCATGTGTTCATGTGTTCATGTGTTTATGTGTTTATATGTTCATGTGTTTATATGTTCATATGTTCATGTGTTTATATGTTCATATGTTCATGTGTTCATGTGTTTATGTGTTCATGTGTTCATGTGTTCATATGTTCATGTGTTCATGTGTTTATATGTTCATATGTTCATATGTTCATGTGTTCATATGTTCATGTGTTTATGTGTTTATATGTTCATGTGTTTATATGTTCATATGTTCATGTGTTTATATGTTCATATGTTCATGTGTTCATGTGTTTATGTGTTCATGTGTTCATGTGTTCATATGTTCATGTGTTCATGTGTTTATATGTTCATGTGTTTATATGTTCATGTGTTTATATGTTCATGTGTTCATGTGTTCATGTGTTTATATGTTCATGTGTTCATGTGTTCATATGTTCATATGTTCATGTGTTCATGTGTTCATATGTTCATATGTTCATGTGTTCATATGTTCTTATGTTCATGTGTTCATGTGTTCATGTGTTCATGTGTTCATGTGTTCATATGTTCATGTGTTCATGTGTTCATATGTTCTTGTGTTCATGTGTCATGTGTTCATGTGTTCATGGTTCATATGTTCATGTGTTCATGTGTTCATATGTTCTTGTGTTCATGTGTTCATGTGTTCATATGTTCATGTGTTCATGTGTTCATGTGTTCATGTGTTCATGTGTTCATGTGTTCATATGTTCATGTGTTTCATGTGTTCATATGTTCTTGTGTTCATGTGTTCATGTGTTCATATGTTCATATGTTCATGTGTTCATGTGTTCATGTGGTTCATATGTTCTTATGTTCATGTGTTCATGTGTTTCTTATGTTCATGTGTTCATATGTTCATGTGTTCATGTGTTCTTATGTTTATGTGTTCATGTGTTCATGTGTTCATGTGTTTATATGTTCATGTGTTCATGTGTTCATGTGTTCTTATGTTTGTGTGTTCATATGTTCATGTGTTCATATGTTCTTATGTTTGTGTGTTCATATGTTCATGTGTTCATGTGTTCATGTGTTTATATGTTCATGTGTTCATATGTTCATGTGTTCATATGTTCATGTGTTCATGTATTCATGTGTTCATATGTTCATATGTTCTTATGTTCATGTGTTCTTATGTTTGTGTGTTCATATGTTCATGTGTTTATGTGTTTATGTGTTCATATGTTCATGTGTTCATGTGTTCATGTGTTCATGTGTTCATATGTTCATGTGTTCATGTGTTCATGTGTTCATATGTTCATATGTTCTTATGTTCATGTGTTCATGTGTTCATGTGTTCATATGTTCTTATGTTCATGTGTTCTTATGTTCATGTGTTCATGTGTTCTTATGTTCATGTGTTCATATGTTCATGTGTTTATATGTTCATGTGTTCATATGTTCACGTGTTTATGTGTTCATGTGTTCATATGTTCATATGTTCATGTGTTCATATGTTCTTATGTTCATGTGTTCACGTGTTCATGTGTTCATGTATTCATGTGTTAATATGTTCATATGTTCATGTGTTCATATGTTCTTATGTTCATGTGTTCACGTGTTCATGTGTTCATGTATTCACGTGTTCATATGTTCATATGTTCTTATGTTCATGTGTTCACGTGTTCATATGTTCATGTGTTCATGTGTTCATATGTTCTTATGTTCATGTGTTCATGTGTTCACATGTTCATGTGTTCACGTGTTTATGTATTCATGTGTTCTTATGTTCGTGTGTTCTTATGTTCATATGTTCTTATGTTCATGTGTTCATGTGTTCACATGTTCATGTATTCATGTGTTCATATGTTCATGTGTTTATGTGTTCATATGTCCATATGTCCATATGTTCATGTGTTCATGTATTCATGTGTTCACATGTTCATGTGTTTATGTGTTCATATGTTCATGTGTTTATGTGTTCATATGTTCTTATGTTCGTGTGTTCATGTGTTCTTATGTTCATATGTTCTTATGTTCGTGTGTTCATGTGTTCTTATGTTCGTGTGTTCTTATGTTCATGTGTTCATGTGTTCACATGTTCATGTGTTCACGTGTTTATATGTTTGTGTGTTCACCATCCGCGTCCTCACAGCACACTGACTTTAAACAGGATGGACAGGGTTGACACTAATGGACGAGGACAGAGACAGACGGAGACAAATGGAGACAGACTGAGACAGACAGACAGAAACTGGAGAGATCTACAGAGTCCACTGAGCTCCTTAGAGCCTGTTTGACTGAAAGTCTGGTACCGATCCAGAACTGGGCTGAGGTGCTGACCGTCTGAACCTCTCCTCCAGGTGGCGCTCCAGCATCTTTGGACTGCCTGGTGGCGGAGCAGTCCTGCATCCAGGAGCAGTCCTGCATGGCGCCGTATCGCCTGCTGGAGTATTGTGCGGCTGAGGAGGCCGTGGCGCCACTCGGTCCAGACGCCCACCGCGAATGCCTGGAGGCTCAGAACTCGCTGCAGCGTTACCGCCCCCTTCAGGTCTGCAAGTGTCAGCGTGGCTCTCGGCGGGAGGAGCACTGCCTCAAGGTGTACTGGACGGTCAGGTTTGCAGGTATGTTCGAGCGCTGTTCCCTGTTGACGTGTGTGTAAACCATGTGACCAAACATTCACTGTTGTTTCAGTGTACAACGAGTACGACGTCTCTCCGTACGAAGAGCTGCAGCTCAGCCTGGTGAGGAACATAGAGATGTCACGCATGGCCTCCATCATGGCAGGTACGGCTCAGAGTCTGATACCCACCTCACTGAAACATGTTTTTACTTCCTGTTTGTGACACTGTCGTCTTCCTGATGCCGTCAGCTTCCTCTCTGTCCGTGGACGGTCAGAACCAGTGTCTGAAGGCAGCCCAGGACTGCGGCCAGTACGAGAAATGTGGTGCACTGCGCTCCGAATACGTCGTGGCCTGCACCAAGCGAGCCGCCGTCTCTACCAACAGCTGCAACCGCCAGAAATGCCACAAAGCCCTGCGCCGTTTCCTGGAGCGCGTCCCTGAGGAGTACAGCTTCGCTCTGCTCTTCTGCACATGCTCAGACACTCTGTGTGGGGAGCGCCGCCGCAAGACCATCGTCCCATCGTGCTCCTACGAGGAGAACGCACAGGGGGACGTCAGAGTGCACAAACCAAACTGCCTCAGCCTGCAGAACTACTGCTCCAGAGATGAGCTGTGCCGGTAAGAACACAATGCTAAGAGCCCGCCATGCTAAGAACACGCCATGCTGAGAACACGCCATGCTGAGAACACGCCATACTGAGAACACGCCATGCTTAGAACACGCCATGCTAAGAACACGCCATGCTGAGAACACGCCATACTGAGAACACGCCATGCTGAGAACACGCCATACTGAGAACACGCCATGCTGAGAACACGCCATGCTGAGAACACGCCATGCTAAGAGCACGCCATGCTGAGAACACGCCATACTGAGAACACGCCATGCTAAGAGCACGCCATGCTAAGAACACGCCATGCTGAGAACACGCCATGCTAAGAACACGCCATGCTGAGAACACGCCATGCTAAGAACACGCCATGCTGAGAACACGCCATGCTAAGAGCACGCCATGCTGAGAACACGCCATGCTGAGAACACGCCATGCTGAGAACACGCCATACTAAGAGCACGCCATGCTGAGAACACGCCATACTGAGAACACGCCATGCTGAGAACACGCCATGCTGAGAACACGCCATGCTAAGAACACGCCATGCTGAGAACACGCCATGCTGAGAACACGCCATGCTGAGAACACGCCATGCTGAGAACACTGCTAAGAACACGCCATGCTAAGAACACGCCATGCTGAGAACACGCCATGCTGAGAACACGCCATGCTGAGAACACGCCATACTAAGAGCACGCCATGCTGAGAACACGCCATGCTAAGAGCACGCCATGCTGAGAACACGCCATGCTGAGAACACGCCATGCTAAGAACACGCCATGCTGAGAACACGCCATGCTGAGAACACGCCATGCTGAGAACACGCCATGCTGAGAACACTGCTAAGAACACGCCATGCTAAGAACACGCCATGCTGAGAACACGCCATGCTAAGAACACGCCATGCTGAGAACACGCCATGCTCAGAACACGCCATGCTAAGAACACGCCATGCTGAGAACACGCCATGCTCAGAACACGCCATGCTAAGAACACGCCATGCTGAGAACACGCCATGCTGAGAACACGCCATGCTAAGAACACGCCATGCTAAGAACACGCCATGCTGAGAACACGCCATGCTGAGAACACGCCATGCTGAGAACACGCCATGCTAAGAACACGCCATGCTAAGAACACGCCATGCTGAGAGCACGCCATGCTAAGAACACGCCATGCTGAGAACACGCCATGCTAAGAACACGCCATGCTAAGAACACGCCATGCTGAGAACACGCCATGCTGAGAACACGCCATACTGAGAACCATTAACAAAGAGGAAGAACAGTCTCTGGAAAATGTAAACACAAAATGTTAGCATGTTACAGAAGTTGACATGTTACCAGATGCCGTCAGTCATCTCGTCTTGGTTTTACCTTTGTGTTGTTCATGAAGTGTTGAAGCTTCACGTGATGTCACATGTCAGATGTTTTTGAGATGACTATCGATCAATAAATAACAAACCTCTGAGAGAAGATGAGAACATGATTGCCATCCTCGACACAAAGACACGTGAACACGTCACACACGTGAATCATGAAGTTGAGGTCAAACCGAGGATGATGAAACATAAATAAGGTTTTTGATTACATGAGTTCACGTCTGATTATTTAACAATCACTGAAAACACACTCGCTCTGTTTCTGTTTCTCTGGGCTGACATGTAAAATCTGCTTCTTCTGTGGTTCTTTGTGGTTCTTTGTGGTTCAGGTCCAGACTTGCTGATTTCCAGCAGAACTGCCAGCCGTCCCCTGTGTCGGCCTCCGGCTGTATCCGGGAAGGCAGAGTGATGTGTCTGAAGGCATACACCGGACTCATTGGTGAGACGAGGAGATGAAACAAACGCAATGAACTCGTCATTAGAAATGATCATCTGCTGTGTTTGTCCAAATCAAAAACTCAACATCAGAGACGCTGTGAAGATTCAATCATGTTAATGTAAAAATGTTTCACTGCACAACGATTTCATCTGCCTCCACGATATTTTAAGAAAAGTCATTTTATGTTTCTATAATTATCAACATGAAGAAAACTGACTTGAATAAAATAAAACATTTTCAATATATTAAAAAGTTTCTGTTTCAGGCACCATCATGACTCCAAACTACGTCAGTAACAGCAGCACAGGCGTGTCCCAGTGGTGTTCATGTGACGGCAGTGGGAACGATTGGCAGAGCTGTCAGCGTGTTCTTAACATGTTCAACAGCAATACGTGTCTGCGTGAGTAAAACATCAGAGGAAACATTTTCTCCATAACATATGATCCAGTTAAATGTGAACCATGTGAACCACGTGGACCATGTAGACCGTGTTGACCATGTAGACCGTGTAGACTGTGTGGACCGTGTAGACTGTGTGAACCATGTGGACCATGTGAACCGCGTGGACCGTGTAGACTGTGTGAATCGTGTGGACCATGTAGACTGTGTGAACCGCGTGGACCGTGTAGACTGTGTGAACCATGTGAACCGTGTGGACCGTGTAGACTGTGTGAACCATGTGGACCATGTAGACTGTGTGAACCGCGTGGACCGTGTAGACTGTGTGAACCATGTGGACCGTGTAGACTGTGTGAACCGCGTGGACCGTGTAGACTGTGTGAATCGTGTGGACCGTGTAGACTGTGTGAACCGCGTGGACCGTGTAGACTGTGTGAACCATGTGGACCGTGTAGACTGTGTGAACCGCGTGGACCGTGTAGACTGTGTGAACCATGTGGACCGTGTAGACTGTGTGAACCATGTGGACCGTGTAGACTGTGTGAATCGCGTGGACCGTGTAGACTGTGTGAACCGCGTGGACCGTGTAGACTGTGTGAACCGCGTGGACCGTGTAGACTGTGTGAATCGTGTGGACCATGTAGACCGTGTGGACCATGTAGACCGTGTGGACCATGTAGACTGTGTGGACCGTGTGGACCATGTAGACCAGGGATGGGCAACCTTAATGATGGAGGGGGCCACCATTTTTCGTTGACATTACCAGAGGGCCACATAGAACCACACACTTAACCAGATATGATAAAATTGCCATATATATATATATATATATATATATATATATATATATGTTTATAACAGTTGTAGTCTTTTTTGATAAATAGAAATTCAAAAGGTTTTAATGAAATATAACAACCACTTGCTGTGATTTCTGTAATTTCTCAGTGAAAGGGCTATCATAAAATAAAAAATACAAATTACCATATACAGTGGTCCCTGGTTTATCACAGGGGATACGTTCTAAAAATAACCCACAATAAACGAAATCCGCGAAGTAAGTTTTCTAATTATTATAAATGTTTTAAGGCCGTAAAACCCCTAACCACACACTTTTATACACTTTTCTCAGACAGGCATTAACATTTTCTCACATTTCTCTCTTATTTAAACTCTCAAAGTTCAAACTTTCACAGATTAAAAAAAAACAAGTACAATACTATATTAGTAAATGAAACCAAAGATCAAAACCTGTTTTCAAGGCCAAACATTTTTAACAAATTTAATTTTAATGATCAATCTAGGAGGTTTGACACATAAGAAATTATTACCAGTAACTCACGCGTATTTCACAGTTCCTCTGACGGTGCCGAACACAATGCGCGTTCATACTGTTACAGTACGCTGTAAAAACAAAGCATGCAAAATTACACACAAAAATTTGCGAAACAGTGAGTCCACGAAAAGTGAACCGCGTTATAGCGAGGGACTCTAATCTGGACATCTATCCCTCACTGCTCGAGAAGAAGCATGCACAAGGCGGCGTCTGCATTGGAGGCGCTATCTAGTGGCCAACTGTGTAATTACAACTGATTAGGTGGCGCAGATGACACATTTTGATCATTTTATATAATATAAGGGCCTGTTCGAGTGAGGGCACGGGCCGTGTGCTGCCCCCGGGGTCATTAACTACATTTGTCCAAGGGCCACAATGTTTCTCGGCAGACACTATCAGGGCCAGACGCTCTCGTAAAATGTAATTATTATTGTATCCTAAGTAATATATTATTATTTCTTATATCAATTTATTTCAATTTTAGCCTTTGTCACTCACCAGTTAACATTCACTGATGTAGACCATGTGGACCACGTGAACCATGTGGACCACGTGAACCATGTAGACCATGTAGACCATGTAGACCACGTGAACCATGTGGAACATGTAGACCATGTAGACCATGTGGAACATGTGAACTATGTGAACCATGTGGAACATGTGACCCTGATGTACCGGACTCTGCTGGTTCTGTTTTAGGTAATGCCATCAGCTCTGTGGGAGTCTCCGCCCCCCCTCCTGTGGAAAACACACCTGTACCTACATCTCAGGCCACCCCACGAATTGACCACGAGAGGGTCCACACCAGCACCAACACTTTCCCAGAATTCAACAGTGTGAGTGCTCTTTACTTCCTATCTCACCTCAGCTGTATCCTTTTCAAAATAAAAGAATGACTCAAAGTTATTTTTGAATTAATATTCAACATGTATGAAGTCAGATTTTAAATGTTTACATCGTGAACCTCCTTGTCATCTGTCTATCGTTTCTCCTGTTTTACAGATGGAGGACAGCGAGGAGGACGAGGCTGAGGACGAGGACGACAGCGAGGGATTCATCGTCATCCCACCGTACTCTGACAAAGACCTGAATGTTGAATCAAGAGCCCGAGGGAGTAAACGTGGAGCAGCAAGCCAGGCAGTTCCCGTAATACCGATCCTGCTGCTGGGAACACTCATGAACTTCTTCTAAACCTTCTCGACCTTTTGCACCTTCTGGGCCTTCTGCATCTCATCGTTATTAAGTCTTTCAAACCGTCACAGATCTCACAATGAAAACTCCATTGTGAGATAAATTTCTTCCAGAGTTAACGTGACCAGCAAGTCTGAGATGAGAACAAGAACCGTTAAAAATGGGTTCATCAATGAAGAACTGTTTAATTTAAACAACTTTAAACTCATTTAAACTAAGGAACCATGTTTGATGGTTCTTTAAATAACTTTTGATAAAAGGTTCTTTGTGGGACTAAACATAGTTCCTCCGTGGCATCACGCTGAAGAACTCTAAAGAACCATTGTTGGTTCCATTACCTTTCTGAAGGACCTGGAGGTGTCAGGTCTGAATCTTCACCTGTGGCACATTTGTTTGATTTTAGAAACGTGTTGTGATGATGTCATGATAATGTAATAATCAGACTGATGAGTCACCTCACCATGTTTCCAAAGAACTCATCGATGGTGTGCTCCATCACATCCACGTCTTCACCTCCTCGTGATATTTTATTGACTGAGTTTTAAACTTAATGGTTTCATGTTGTAACATTGTTGTAAGATTGTCTGAACGTTGGCAGACCTGTCATCACTGTTGCTCACCTTGAGGCCGAGGTGACATCATGCAGCTTCTCTTCCTGTTCAGAGTCTTAAAAAACATGAGCGAGGCTCTGAAGTGTGACGCAGGATTATGAGAAAAAAAGTCTGAACCAGAACCAGAACCAGAACCATAATAAAGCGTCTATGCGACCTTAAAGTGACTTCATGCTTTCATGTTTTTTTGTAAAAATGTAAAAAATAAAACATGTTTTTCAAGTTTCAGATTTTTTCAGAAATTATTTTTTTTAAAGACGTGAAATGATTGTGACTGTAGCGTGTAGCATGTAGCATGTAATTAGCATGTTTTCAGTGTTTGTTAAAGAAATTAAAGATTACATGAAATGTTTGAATGTTTTCTTCTTTGAAGTGACTTCCTGATGTTCGGGACATTTTAATAAAAATATTCTCGCCTGGACATGATATGATAATAATATTTCATAATAACTAGTAATTAAAAACGTTTATTTAAAAATGTAAATTATAAAAAAGTTTATTACATAAAAAATAAACAATGATGTTCTGGTTTGTCTGGTAGGATGTGTTCTGATATTTTCAGGTGATTTCATGTTTCTTTGTCAAACTGATCAAACTTCATTTAAACTTTAATTACTAATAATAATAATTATGAATAATTAGTTAGATTTCATGATGAATCTGGTTGTTGATGATTTTCAGTGTTTTAAAGTTTTTAAACTGTCTGAAAGTAGAAAATCTGAGATTTCATCTGATGTAAGAAATCCAACCTGAAACATTATCAGAGGTTATTACAGATTATAAATAATTACACATCATCAAATAATCTTTAAAGAAACAGAGAGAGAGTGCAGTGACATTTAGTGACCTTCAGACTCACCTGAATGTACCTGAATAAAGATGATGATGATGATGATGATGACTGAAGTTGATGATGACGAAGATTATTTTTGTGTGAGTCTCTGATGATAATTTGTTCTGACATTTATCAAAGAAAATACTTCGAGCTGATTGGATGAGGAGGAAAAGAGATTGAACTTGTGTGATGAGACAAACAAACTGATCACTGATCAGTAACCTGTTACAATAAAAATGATTTTATTTTCATTATTCAAATGTTTGTTTGAGTTGAAAAAGTTTAAATCAGACATCTGAAGGTGAACTCATGAGCTTTTCAGTCCTTCATCCAGACGTAGACTATCATCATCCTCAGTGGCTCGTCCAGCTGGTTCCTTCTTGTCCTCAGTGGCTCGTCCAGCTGGTTCCTTCTTGTCCTCAGTGGCTCGTCCAGCTGGTTCCTTCTTGTCCTCACAGTCTCTGACCTCATTTCTTTCAAGGCCTGTCCTCAGATATCCCATCATGCCTCAGCTCTGACTGCAGCTTGGACGTGTAGCAGGAAGTCTTGAACTATTTCTTCTGCTGTTTAAACTTTATTGAGACGACACATGGACCAAAGACAGAAATGATTAAATTTACAAACAAATATTTTCTCAGTAATGTGAAGAAGCAATATTCAGATCCTTCAGATGAGAAGAAAGAGGGATGGAGGGAGGTGAAGGGGTGTTATGGGGAGGAGGAGGAAATGTTTCTGTGAAGCTCATAGTGAGAGACACAAAGCGACAGATGGAGAGGTCGTCAGTCTCAGGTGTCAGCTGATCCCTGACTGGTTTTAGTCCTCTGAGTGGTTCAGGACCGGTGGTCACACTTTAAAAGCCTTCAGTCAGATCAGATCGGGTCAGGTCGAGGTTTACACAAAAGCACTTCATCTCTTGAAACATAAAGACAGACGTATGCTCTGCGGCTACATTATGTAACCTAATGGATTTATGTGTGCAGAGGAAGAACACAGAGAAATGTCTAAGAGAGCAGAATTATGGGGATGAACGGATGAAGGCGATCAGAGAGGTTAGGATGCAGCCGAGGGCTTTTATCCTTTCTCGGTCAGAGATGTTTGTTAACTCCAACACCGACTCCTCCATCACAAAAACACAACTGACAAAAACAAACAGACGATCAGACGTTGTGACAGTGTGATGTTGTGACATTGTGAGGATGTAATGAATTTAGGGTTAGGGTTAGTTATAACTCGGTTCAGGAACAAGGTCCATGCCTTGGATTCATCCCATTTCCATTTCACATGTACTTAAACACGCCTCATCCGTTCACTCCTTCTTCAATGGCATCACACCTAGGATCCTGAAGACCTGTGCTAACCAGCTGTCTCCTGTACTGAGACATCTGTTCAACCTGAGCCTGAGTCAGGAGAAAGTCCCGATGCTGTGAAAGACGTCCTGCCTGGTTCCAGTCCCCAAGAAGCCGAGGCCATCCGACCCAGCGGACTACAGACCAATCGCCCTCACATCTCATGTGATGAAAGTCCTGGAGAGACTGAAGCCACAGGTGAGGACGTTTCTGGTCCCCCTGCAGTTTGCCTATCAGCCCCATTTAGGAGTCGATGATGCCGTCATTTACCTGCTGCAACGAGCCCATATGCATCTGGATGGTGGGGGAGGCACAGTGAGGATCACATTCTTTGATTTCTCCAGTGCTTTCAACACCATTCAGCCTCTGCTACTGGGTGAGGAGCTGCGGGTGATGGGTGTTGACGACTCAGTGATCTCCTGGATTACTGACTACTTGACAGGCCGGCCACAGTTTGTCCGTCTGGGCAGTGGGCTGTCTGATGTGGTGGTCAGTGATACAGGAGCTCCACAGGGGACTGTGCTTTCTCCCTTCCTCTTTACCTTATACACCACCGACTTTAAGTACAACTCTGAGTCATGTCACCTGCAGAAGTTCTCTGATGACTCAGCTGTTGTCGGGTGTATAGGAGATGGAGAGGAGGGGGAGTACAGGACACTGATAGACAGATTTGTAGACTGGTCCGAACAGAACCACCTGAGGCTGAACATCAGCAAGACCCGAGAGATGGTGATCGATTTCAGGAGGAAGAAGACGCCTTCACAGCCAATAAGGATCAGAGGGGAGGTGGTGGAGGAGGTGGAGGACTACAAATACCTCGGAGTGGTGATCGACAACAGACTGGACTGGAAATCTAACACCGAGGCTGTGTACAAGAAGGGGATGAGCAGACTCTACTTCCTGAGGAAGCTGAGATCCTTCAACGTGTGCAGCAAGATGTTGGAGATCTTCTACCAGTCTGTTGTTGCCAGTGCAATCTTCTTTGCTGTTGTTTGTTGGGGCAGCAGCATCAGAGCCAGCGACACCAACAGACTTGAGAAGATCATCAAGAAGGCTGGCTCTGTTCTTGGACTGAGACTGGAGTCTCTGGAGACTGTGGTGGAGAGGAGGACGCTGAATAAACTGTTCTCCATCATGGACCATGAGCAGCACCCTCTCCACCACACAGTGGACAGACAGCGGAGCAGCTTCTCCCACAGGCTGCTACAGATACAGGAAATCTGTCCTGCCACATGCCATCACACTGTATAACAACAGCTAGGTCATAATCTACAGTCACTGCACATTTCTCTGTGTGTAATGCTGCTGCTGCACTGTAATTTCCCAGCTTGTGATAAATAAAGTATATCTATCTATCTATCTATCTATCTATCTATCTATCTATCTATCTATCTATCTATCTATCTATCTATCTTTTCACATCCCTCCCCCCCAAAATCCTCTTTCTTTTGTTATCTCTCTCTTTTCTCTTCTCTCTTTCATCCATACACAGGAACCATGGGGCTCTAAGATGTAGAGCTATGGAGAGAAGTGAATGAATGGTTAGCTCCTAAAACTGATGAGCAGCTGGCACCTTGCATGGCATCATGCCATCATCAGTGTATGAATGTGTGTGAATGGGGTGAATGAGATATGTACTGTAAAGCGCTTAGAGTGGTCGGAAGACTAGAAAGTCCATTTACATTTAGTCATTTAGCAGACACTTTTATCCAAAGCGACTTACAGAGAAGGGAACCATCAAGGTACAGTGCGATAAGAAGCGTTAGTGCAGCAATAAATGCTGTGACAGTTCTTAAGGAGGAGATTTGTCATGTAGTGTTGTCGAGGAGGTCCTCTCTGAAGAGCTGAAGGTCTTCATGAGGTGTGTGAAGGTAGAGAGGGACACCCCTGATCTGGTAAGTAACATTGGTAGGTAACATTGTGATGTTCTGATGTTGTGATGTAACGTTGTAGTAACGTTGTGTCATTTGTATGTAAATTAACATCTGATGTCACTACAGTCATCAAGCATTAGATTAATTAATCAAATCAGATCAAAATTTATTTGTATGGCCCAAAGTCACAAAGTCCATTTTCCTCTGAGGCTTTACAATCTGTACAGGGAGTGACACCCTCTGTCCTTAGACCCTCGGTTCCAGTGAGGAAAAACTTGCCCACAAAAAACCTTTAACAGGGAAAAAAGGTGGAAGAAACCTCAGGAAGAGCCACAGAGGAGGGATCCCTCTCCCAGGACGGACAGACGTGCAATAGATGTCACGTTACAGAACAAATCAACACAAACATATTGTACAATTACAATGACTGATAAAATGACAATGAATTACAATGAATGATAAAATGACAATGAATTACAATGACTGATAAAATGACAATGAATTACAATGACTGATAAAATGACAATGAATTACAATGAATGATAAAATGACAATGAATCACAATGAATTACAATGACTGATAAAATGACAATGAATTACAATGACTGATAAAATGACAATGAATTACAATGACTGATAAAATGACAATGAATTACAATGACTGATAAAATGACAATGAATTACAATGACTGATAAAATGACAATGAATTACAATGACTGATAAAATGACAATGAATTACAATGACTGATAAAATGACAATGAATTACAATGACTGATAAAATGACAATGAATTACAATGACTGATAAAATGACAATGAATTACAATGACTGATAAAATGACAATGAATTACAATGACTGATAAAATGACAATGAATTACAATGACTGATAAAATGACAATGAATTACAATGACTGATAAAATGACAATGAATTACAATGACTGATAAAATGACAATGAATTACAATGACTGATAAAATGACAATGAATTACAATGACTGATAAAATGACAATGAATCACAATGACTGATAAAATAATTACAGTAGCAGTGGAACCTGTGATAGAGACAGAGAGACACAGATGCTCAGCAGCAGCAAATCATCAACTAACTATAAACTGTGATGGAGATATGGCAGCAATAATGACAGTAGTAATATGTGTAGTGGACGTCATGCAGGATCACAGCAGTAGCCACGATCCACGAGAACCTGCTGGATGACAGAGACAGAAACTCCAGGGAAGAAGTTTAGTTAGTGACATGCATTAATGAGACATGAATGTTTATGGATGGAGAGAATTAATGTTAATGATGATGGTGAAGGTGATCAAGATGATGATGATGATGATGGATGTCTGTGAGAGAAGAAGAAGGAGTGAACCTGTCATCTGTTTCTGTAATTGAGGTCGCTCATCGGGGGAGATGTTGTCCTGCTTTAAACAGACCTGAGACCAGAACTGAAGGGAGGATGCCCAAACAGACTTGGGACCAGAGGAGGTGGAGATCTGATCCTCCAGAGACTCTGAGACGAGGTGAGGAGAGACGTGAAAGACGTGTTCAGTCCAACAGACATCAAGTTAAATTCACAGAAACTAAAGAAAGTTTGAACTGAAGCTGGTGAATGAAAAAAACATTTAATGATTGTTATGATCAAAATAATTTGGAGGAGGAGGGTGAGTCCTCAGGGTGGTCCAGGAGAGGAGACGTGGAGACCAGGAGGGGGGACGTGGAGACCAGGAGGGGGGACGTGGAGACCAGGAGGGGGGACGTGGAGACCAGAAGGGGGGACGTGGAGACCAGGAGGGGGGACGTGGAGACCAGGAGGGGGGACGTGGAGACCAGGATGGGGGACGTGTTGATACCTTCAGTCCAGCTGGTCTCAGACTCTGATCCTAACATGAAGGCAGCAGGTGACTGAAAACCACAAAACTACATCCAGAACCTCCAGAACTTTTTATTTTAACATTCAACTTTGTAACAAAGAAACCTGTTTATCAGTGAAATAATTAAACATTCATCAGATCAGAATAAAAATAAAAACGGTTTAAAGTTGAAGACCTCCACAATCTGATCCAGAATCTGAACAGGACACAACCAAAACACCACGGTTCTGATGGTTCTGTCGGGGGAGAGGTTCAGGGTGAAGATCAGTGTGTTATTCATGGTGTTTGGTTACAGGGTGAAAGGACGAGATGTTGTTTAAAGGTCACAATTTGGATAAAATCAGAGCTCTGCAGCTGATGAGTTTTCACTCTGTCAGTTAATCTGAATATAGAAAAGGTCATCAGGTTTATTTGTGAGAGTCGAGATGACAGAAGGAGACTCTCTTCTTCTTCTTCTTCTTCTTCTTCTTCTTGCTTCATGCTGTCAAAGACTTCATTAGATCTGTCTTTAATTAATTTAATTTAATTACATTAAAATGAGTCAATGAGCCGCAGAGCAGAGAAACTGTTTGTTCATCAGGTTTCAGTTTGAAGGACCTCAAGTGGTCTGTTTTGTTCTGCTGTGTTCTGTCCCAGTTCTGTTAAGAGTTACATCTCTGATAATCATGCGTGTTCTGTCCTGCAGACATATAAGCATGTTCAACTCAGACACTTCAGCTGGCGGTGTCACATGACAGGAAGTTGCAGTAAAAGCAGCTCACTGACAGACGTGTTCCACATGTTCCATGTTCTCAGTGTCATGTGATGGTGTGCATGGGGTTAGCATGTAACATGATATTTATTGTGTCTCTGCTGCACCACCAGCTCCTGTCCCACAAGGCCCATCCATGACCCTCCAGACCTGCTCAGTGCAGACAGGACACATCTGTCTCAGCCTTCATCCTGATGACATGTTCACAGTTTTATTTTTTATTACTCCTGACTTACATCAGACCGAACTGTTCATAATATTATTTACAGACTCAACAATCAAAGGAAAAACTTCCTTTAAGAGACAGAACCTGGATCAATGTGGATCAATGTTGATCGTGGTGGAAACATTCTGTAAACATTCATGTCTCATTAATGCATGTCACTAACTAAACTTCTTCCCTGGAGTTTCTGTCTCTGTCGTCCAGCAGGTTCTCGTGGATCGTGGCTGCTGCTGTGATCCTGCATGACGTCCACTACACATATTACTACTGTCATTATTGCTGCCATGTCTCCATCACAGTTTATAGTTAGTTGATGATTTGCTGCTGCTGAGCATCTGTGTCTCTCTGTCTCTATTAATCTGTCTACACCCCTTGTTGTGGATGACTGTCTACCGATGCACCACCATCGCCAAGTGCTCACTCACTGCTTGGAACTGTTGGTCTCTGTAAATAATATTATAAAGAGTACGGTCTAGACCTGCTCTGTATGAGATAACTTTTGTTATGATATGGCGCTATATAAATAAAATTTAATTTAATTTAATTTAATTGGTGGATTAATGTAGACCATGGTGGATCATGGTGGACCCACATCTGCAGAGACCAGATCAGTTTACAGAGACAAAGATGAACTGCAACAATAAAAATAATGAAAACTATAACTTGTGATGGAGATCTGATGAATCCATGAGGACCTGATGAGATGAGAGAGAGCACAAAAACTCTGAGGAAGAAGTTAAGTTAGTAACATGAGAAGAGCCCAGTGCATCATAGGAAGTGTAGTCCTATAGCAGCATAACTAAGAGATGGTTCAGGAATCACCTGATCCAGGAATCACCTGAGCCAGGACTAACTATAAGTTCTATCAAAAAGGAAAGTCTTAAGAGAGGAGAGGAACTTGATACATGAAAGCTCTGGATCCCAATCTACTTTTGGAGACCAAAGAAACCAGGAGGAACCAGGAGGAGCCAGGAGGAACCAAGAGGAACCAGGAGGAACCAAGAGGAACCAGGAGGAACCAAGAGGAACCAGGAGGAACCAGGGGAGCCAGGGGGAACCAGGAGGAACCAGGAGGAACCAGGAGGAGCCAGGGGGAACAGGAGGAACCAGGAGGAACCAGGAGGAACCAAGAGGAACCAGGAGGAACCAGGAGGAACCAGGGGAGCCAGGGGGAACCAGGAGGAACCAGGAGGAACCAGGATGAACCAGGAGGAACCAAGAGGAACCAAGAGGAACCAGGAGGAACCAGGGGAGCCAGGGGGAACCAGGAGGAACCAGGAGGAACCAGGAGGAACCAGGAGGAGCCAGGGGGAACCAGGAGGAGCCAGGGGGAACCAGGAGGAACCAGGGGAGCCAGGGGGAACCAGGAGGAACCAGGAGGAACCAGGAGGAGCCAGGGGGAACCAGGAGGAGCCAGGGGGAACCAGGAGGAACCAGGGGAGCCAGGGGGAACCAGGAGGAACCAGGAGGAACCAGGAGGAGCCAGGGGGAACCAGGAGGAGCCAGGGGGAACCAGGAGGAGCCAGGGGGAACCAGGAGGAACCAGGGGAGCCAGGGGGAACCAGGAGGAACCAGGAGGAACCAGGAGGAGCCAGGGGGAACCAGGAGGAGCCAGGGGGAACCAGGAGGAACCAGGGGAGCCAGGGGGAACCAGGAGGAACCAGGAGGAACCAGGAGGAGCCAGGGGGAACCAGGAGGAGCCAGGGGGAACCAGGAGGAGCCAGGGGGAACCAGGAGGAACCAGGGGAGCCAGGGGGAACCCTGCATTCTGAGAGTCATGTAAGCTGTTTCTGATGTTTCTCTTTGTCAGTGTTCTTGTCTCACAACTCGTCATCAGACTTTCAAGGATGTTTTAGGAAGAAGAGATAAAAACAGGAAGTGAATGTGTTAGTAAAGGATGAACTATGCTCAGTGATCCTCTGCGCGAGGTCTTCTTCATAAAAACACAAAACTATGAAGACGGGTTGGACACGGCAGGTGACAAGTTAAATCTAACACACTGAGGATCATCAGAACTTATCACTTCATCTTCATCACTTCATCTTCATCACTTCATCTTCATCACTTCCAACTTCATCTTCATCACTTCATCTTCATCTTCATCACTTCATCTTCATCACTTCATCTTCATCACTTAACTTCATCTTCATCACTTCATCTCATCACTTAATCTCATCTTCATCACGTCCTTCATCACTTCAACTTCATCTTCATCACTTCATCTTCATCACTTCATCTCATCTTCATTCACTTCAAACTTCATCTTCATCACTTCATCTTCATCACTTCATCTTCATCTTCATCACTTCAACTTCATCTTCATCACTTCATCTTCATCACTTCAACTTCATCTTCATCACTTCATCTTCATCACTTCATCTTCATCACTTCAACTTCATCACTTCATCTTCATCGCTTCATCTTCATCACTTCATCTTCATCACTTCATCTTCATCTTCATCACTTCAACTTCATCACTTAATCTTCATCTTCATCACTTCATCTTCATCGCTTCATCTTCATCACTTCATCTTCATCACTTCATCTTCATCTTCATCACTTCAACTTCATCACTTAATCTTCATCTTCATCGCTTCATCTTCATCGCTTCATCTTCATCTTCATCACTTCAACTCATCTTCATCACTTCATCTTCATCCCTTCATCATCATCATCATCATCATCATCATCACCATCATCATCATCTTCATCATCATCATCATCATCACATCATCTTCATCATCATCATCATCTTCGTCATCATCATCATCATCATCTTCATCATCATCACTTCATCTTCATCACTTCATCTTCATCACTTCATCTTCATCTTCATCACTTCATCTTCATCACTTCATCTTCATCATCATCTTCATCATCATCTTCATCATCACCATCATCTTCATCATCATCATCATCATCATCACTTCATCTTCATCACTTCATCTTCATCACTTCATCTTCATCATCATCACTTCATCTTCATCACTTCATCTTCATCATCATCTTCATCATCATCTTCATCATCACCATCATCTTCATCATCATCATCATCATCATCATCATCATCATCATCACTTCATCTTCATCACTTCATCTTCATCACTTCATCTTCATCTTCATCACTTCATCTTCATCACTTCATCTTCATCATCATCTTCATCATCATCATCATCATCTTCATCATCTTCATCTTCATCTTCATCTTCTTCATGAAGATGAAGATGATGAAGATGATGATGATGAAGATGATGAAGATGACTGAGTCTGTGGTCTGTCTTTGAAAACAAATAACAACTTCTGCTTCAGAGAGTTCAAACAACACCTGAAGTTCATGAAGGTGTGTTCAGGGTCTGTTCAGGGTCCATGCGGGTCCTGGTCTTGTGGATCTGGGTCAGTACCTCGTCCTTACAGACGTTATTTTGGTTTGTTGTGGTCACACTGAGCGGTCATGGACTCGTGGAGGATGCTGACTCAGGATCATGATGGAGGGCACAGCCTGCATCTGAACACCGTCTAATACAAACACAGAAACAGTCCACCAGAGACCAGGACCAGGACCAGAACCCGGTTTTCACAGAGTACAGTATATAGAGAACCGATGATTTGACTGGACAGTGAATGGCTCCCTGCAGTCATTAGAACCAGGCCTTCAGGACCGACCCGGTCTGAGGCTTCATGGAGGTTTATTGGATTGAATGAAAGCTCTGGACTGACAGGAGATAAATAAAGGGCCCTGATCATCATGGGTTCATCACACTGCTGCTGCTTCCACATGTGGAACATAATAACTTACATATATACGTCTATATATAGTGACAGAGATGCTGTTTTTCAAAATAATGGTTCTTTGTTCTTTTATTTTGGAAAGAAGAGGAAGTGTGGGCGGGGCTTCCTCTCCTTGTCTCCACCAATAGGAGTCTCTGTGTGAAATATGAACATGGCGGCTCTGTGCAGTGACTTCACGGAGCTCGTGCCGCTGAAGAAACAGCTGATCTCCGTGATCACGCTGTGCAAAGAGCGCGGGCTGCTGCACAGCGCCAAGTGGTGAGAGTACCGGTCACTAACGGTCCACTAACGGTCACTAACGGTCCACTAACGGGCCACTAACGGTCCACTAACGGTCACTAACCGTCTGTATTTACCGTTACCGTCTGTTAGCGTGTTAGCTCTGTCAGTGCTGTTAGTATCAGCGAACTGACTGCTGCCCAAAGTAAGGCTCGGGACCCGCCGGGGGGTCGCGGGCTGAAAAGTTTGGGAGCCCCTGAGCTAACTGTTGGCTAACTGTTAGCATCAGCTGTTTTCATGCTTCCTGTGATGTCACACACACTTCCTGTGATGTCACACACACTTCCTGTGATGTCACACACACTTCCTGTGATGTCACACACTCTGTTTATGTTTCAGGGCCTCTGAGTTGGCGTTTGCTCTCGACCCGCTTCCTAAAGATGAAGTTCCACCAGCACCGGATTTCACTGAGGTCTGTACTGAGTCTGTCAGGACCTGGTCTCTGTGTCGGGTCAGGACCTGGTCTCTGTC
The DNA here is from genome assembly GCA_018985215.1 of Larimichthys polyactis. Lineage (NCBI taxonomy): Eukaryota > Metazoa > Chordata > Actinopteri > Sciaenidae > Larimichthys > Larimichthys polyactis. The sequence goes on from JAFMOB010000288.1 coordinate 83,536, forward strand.
TTGGATCAGGACCTGGTCTCTGTCTTGGATCAGGACCTGGTCTCTGTCTTGGATCAGGACCTGGTCTCTGTCTTGGATCAGGACCTGGTCTCAGTGTGTCTGTCTCTGTCTTGGATCAGGACCTGGTCTCTGTCTTGGATCGGGACCTGGTCTCTGTCTTGGATCGGGACCTGGTCTCTGTCTTGGATCGGGACCTGGTCTCTGTCTTGGATCGGGACCTGGTCTCTGTCTTGGATCAGGACCTGGTCTCTGTCTTGGATCGGTCTCTGGTCTCTGTCTTGGATCAGGACCTGGTCTCTGTGTCGGGTCAGGACCTGGTCTCGGTCTTGGATCAGGACCTGGTCTCTGTCTTGGATCAGGACCTGGTCTCTGTCTTGGATCAGGACCTGGTCTCGGTCTTGGATCAGGACCTGGTCTCAGTGTGTCTGTCTCTAACAGGAGGACGCTCAGGACCTGGACGCTCTCATGCTGGCGAAGTCTTACTTTGACCTGAAGGAGTACGACCGGGCCGCTTACTTCCTGAAGGGCTGCTGCAGTCGGAAGGCGTACTTCCTCTACATGTACTCTCGTTATCTGGTACGGTTCTGTCCAATCGGACCTCCTCACGTCCTCATTATTCTCCACGTTCCTCTGTGAGTGTAACGTTTCCTCCTCTGTCCTCAGTCGGGTGAGAAGAAGAAGGACGATGAGACGGTGGACAGCCTGGGTGAGGAGCCATCTGATTGGACCTTTTTAAAGAACTGACTGTGGTTCTGGTAACGTGAAGCTCGTTGTGTCTGGTCCGGTTCTGTTAGGTCCTCTGGAGAAGGGTCAGGTCCGTAATGAAGCGCTGCGGGAGCTGAGAGTGGAGCTCAGTAAGAAACACATTGCAGGAGAGCTGGATGGCTTCACACTGTACTTGTAAGAACGTTACCTCTAACATTAACACAACATTCCTCAGCTCATATAGTGGAACACTGATCCGGACCTGTCTGTGTTTGTGGGCTGGTACAGGTATGGCGTGGTCCTGAGGAAGCTGGACCTGCTGAAGGAGGCGGTGGAGGTGTTTGTGGAGGCGATTCACGCTCTGCCTCTTCACTGGGGAGCCTGGCTGGAGCTCAGCAACCTGGTGACCAACATCGAGATGGTAACACACACCAACACACACACAGCACCACTATGAGCTACTATCAGCATCTACCTTCCACTGCACGGCCGGACCAAACAGAACCTCTGAACCAGCAGTGTCCAGTCTAACAGTGAACACAGCGACAGAACCTCTGAACCAGCAGTGTCCAGTCTAACAGTGAACACAGAGACAGAACCTCTGAACCAGCAGTGTCCAGTCTAACAGTGAACACAGAGACAGAACCTCTGAACCAGCAGTGTCCAGTCTAACAGTGAACACAGTGACAGAACCTCTGAACCAGCAGTGTCCAGTCTAACAGTGAACACGGCGACAGAACCTCTGAACCGGCAGTGTCCAGTCTAACAGTGAACACAGCCACAGAACCTCTGAACCGGCAGTGTCCAGTCTAACAGTGAACACAGCAGCAGAACCTCTGAACCGGCAGTGTCCAGTCTAACAGTGAACACAGCAACAGAACCTCTGAACCGGCAGTGTCCAGTCTAACAGTGAACACAGTAACAGAACCTCTGAACCGGCAGTGTCCAGTCTAACAGTGAACACAGCGACAGAACCTCTGAACCGGCAGTGTCCAGTCTAACAGTGAACACAGCAGCAGAACCTCTGAACCAGCAGTGTCCAGTCTAACAGTGAACACGGCGACAGAACCTCTGAACCGGCAGTGTCCAGTCTAACAGTGAACACGGCGACAGAACCTCTGAACCGACAGTGTCCAGTTCTGGCATCCCGGGCTGAGTCAGTTCAGTTAGCTACACGGCTGACGAGCTAACCTCAGTTAGTCTGTGCGTCACCTCGGTCGTGTCGTGTTATTCCCTGTTGGTCTCAGAGGCTGTGCTTGGGTCCGGTCCGGTCCGGTCCGGCTGCTGTTTGAATAAAGTAATAACATTGTGTATATATGCAGCGCTGCTTAGTCGTACTCAGTATCAGGTGGTGATGGTGTGTCGTCCTCCTCAGCTGAAGTCTCTGTCTCTGCCGGACTGCTGGATCCGAGACTTCTTCATGGCTCACATGTACACCGAGCTGCAGATGATCAAAGAGGCTCTGCAGAAGTACCAGAACCTGATCGAGGCGGGTTTCTCCAAGAGCACCTACATCATCAGCCAGATCGCTGTGGCCTACCACAACATCAGAGGTACATATGTTGTTAATACGTTCTCCATACGTTGTTAATACGTTCTCCAATACGTTGTTAATACGTTCTCCAATACGTTGTTAATACGTTCTCTGTACGTTGTTAATACGTTCTCCATACGTTGTTGATACGTTCTCCATACGTTGTTGATACGTTCTCCATACGTTGTTGATACGTTCTCCATACGTTGTTAATACGTTCTCCATACGTTGTTAATACGTTCTCCATACGTTGTTAATACGTTCTCCATACGTTCTCTGTGTGTTCTCCATACGTTGTTAATACGTTCTCCATACGTTGTTAATACGTTCTCTGTGTGTTCTCCATACGTTGTTAATACGTTCTCCATACGTTGTTAATACGTTCTCCATACGTTCTCTGTGTGTTCTCCATACGTTGTTAATACGTTCTCCATACGTTGTTAATACGTTCTCCGTACGTTCTCTGTGTGTTCTCCATACGTTGTTAATACGTTCTCCATACGTTGTTAATACGTTCTCCGTACGTTCTCTGTATGTTCTCCATACGTTGTTAATACGTTCTCCATACGTTGTTAATACGTTCTCCATACGTTGTTAATACGTTCTCCATACGTTGTTAATACGTTCTCCGTACGTTCTCAGACATCGACCAGGCTCTGGCTCTCTTTAATGAGTTGAGGGATCAGGATCCGTATCGTATCGACAACATGGACACCTTCTCCAACCTGCTCTATGTCAAAGTGAGTTCACTGATCCAATGACACACCTGAAGGTTCTGGTTCTGGTTCTGGTTCTGGTTCTGATGGTCCTCATCTCTGCAGAGCATGAAGCCGGAGCTGAGCTACTTGGCCCACAACCTGGTGGAGATCGACAAGTACAGAGTGGAGACGTGTTGTGTCATTGGTGAGTGCAACAACTTTCTGTGTTTCAGCTGATCTGTGTTCTGGTCTGTGATTGGTTGCTCTGTGTGGTGTCAGCTGATCTCGGTGCTGTCCTGTGATTGGTCGCTGTGTGTCGTCCTCAGGTAATTACTACAGTTTGCGCTCTCAGCACGAGAAGGCGGCGTTGTACTTCCAGCGAGCGCTCAAACTGAACCCTCGCTGCCTCGGAGCGTGGACGCTGATGGGCCACGAGTACATGGAGATGAAGAACACGTCTGCCGCCATCCAAGCCTACAGGTGAGACTGGGCTGGACCTTATGATGTAGGTCATGTGACCATTCAGACCAATCATGTGTTTCTCCATCAGACATGCCATCGAGGTGAACAAGAGAGATTACCGGGCCTGGTACGGACTGGGTCAGACCTACGAGATCCTCAAGATGCCGTTCTACTGTCTGTACTACTACCGCAAGGCTCACCAGCTCAGGTGACGTGACAAACGTTCTGTTTGATTATTTTTAATGACAGTCTTTACGGATCCACAGCAGCTCACAGTAAACAACAATAAATGTTTTATGTTTTTGACACGTTTGTTTGTTTGTTTCAGGCCCAATGATTCTCGTATGTTGGTCGCTCTCGGGGAAAGCTACGAAAAACTTTCACAGCAGGTCGAAGCAAAGAAGGTAGATGATGCTTCACTGTGTGTGTGTGTGTGTGTGTGTGTGTGTGTGTGTGTGTGTGTGTGTGTGTGTGTGTGTGTGTGTGTGTGTGTGTGTGTGTGTCTCTGATTGGTCATGTGTCTCTCTCTGATTGGTTGTAGTGTTACTGGAGGGCGTACTCTGTGGGAGATGTGGAGAAGATGGCGTTACTCAAACTGGCGAAGTGAGTTTAAACTTCAGATCATCTTCATCTTGTCACGTCAGTCTCCTTCAACTGTGATTTCAAATTCATATTTAATGAATAACTAACGAATAATTAATGACTGATCTGATTTGTCCGTCAGGCTCCATGAACAGCTGAATGAGTCTGATGATGCGGCTCAGTGTTACATGCTCTATATCCAGGACATTTTCTCCTGTGGGGTACGTTTGTTTTATTCACCGTTATGCCTGACTACTCGTTAACTTTTAAACCTGATCTTAACAAAACAAACACATGCGTGTGCTCATTTAAAGCCTCGTTAACGTTCTGGGTCTGTTGATCAGGAGCAGCTGGAGCATGCTGAGGTGAGCACGGCGCTCAGGTATCTGGGTCAGTACTACTTCAAGAACAAACTGTACGACGAGGCATCGCTCTGTGCTCAACGCTGCTGCGACTACAACGACGTGAGTTTACCTCAAGCCCGACCGCAACCTATAGTACTTGTAGTATTTGTCAGTACAGTAACTGACCTGTGTCTCTGTGGCGTCCCCTGCAGGCCCGTGAGGAGGGCAAAGCTCTGCTGAGGCAAATCTCACAGGTCCGGGATCAGATCGAGACGCCATCAGCTGATCTGTTCGCGCCGCTCTCCAACAACAACACACCCGTCAGGAGGGTGTCTCCACTCAACCTCATCTCATTCACGCCCTGACCTTAACCCTCCATCACAGCTGTACATGTGTTCACACACATGTAAACACAGACAGTGTGTGGAGTGTCATGAAGTGTAAATATGTAAATGATTTCAATAAACAAACTTTCAACAGACTGCAGTATGTTAATATAACGTTACAACGCTGAAGAAATACTTTGATATAAAAACAAGCCTGAAAAATGTTTCAGAGATTTTATTGTGAAAAGAAGAGTTAACACACACACACACACACGCATGCACACACCAACACACACACAATGAGCCCACACACAGCAAAGTGTGTTTTAAAGTTTTTCATGAACATTGTGTGAACAGTATTTAAATGTTAAAGCGTTAGATAAAGGTGAGTATTTGATATTAATGTTTATAAAGCTCTCAGCATGTAGAAACACTCGGTGTCATCAGAAGCGACTCTCGGATCAGTACTTCCCACGGGCTGACCGGGGAGTCGGGGCCGGGCTGCGGGGTGGAGACTGCTGACGGGACCTCAGGATCCGTGAGTACGGCATTGTGTTGGCTTCTTCCATGGTACGCGTGTTGTATGTGCGTGTTGGGGTGCGCGTCGGAAACAGTGACTGGAAAAACGGGCGTTTTTGTGGAGGACGGTTCTCCGTGTCGCTTGGAGCGGCGGCTCCACAGCCCCTCCTCTTACAGGAACCTGGTGTGGTGATGGCACCAGAACCTGAGGGGGGCAGCTGGGTCTGGACCTGGGACAGGGTCTCTGCTTTCCGCCTTAAGTCAGCCTTCACGAGTGTCAGACCGTTCTGCAGCTCCACCAGGATCTGATCCTGAGAGGAGGCGAGTCAGTAGGAGGTGAGGAGAGAAGCGTGAAGCAGAAATCAGTCATTTATCGTGCAGACATTAGACAGATTTAGTTGAACACTGTTAGAGGAAGAATCAAACATTTATAGTGTAACGTGTTTTACTGACGTCACCACAGGGTGATTTACAGACAGATTACTGACTAATGAACCGCTAACTGTGGTTAGCTCGGTCATCCGTGTAGCCAACTGAACTGACTTGGGATGCCAGGAGTCAAACCCGGGAAGAAAACCACTTCTGCAGGCTGAAAGCGGTTTGTTAACGTCCTGGTCCTGTAGCCGTACCTGTTTGGCTAGTGTCTCATCAGCAGCGGTTAACGCCTGCCGCAGCCTCTCCCCGCCTGTGTTGCGGCAGCAGGCCCGTTCACCGGACTGCAGGTCCGACCCGAGTCTCTGCAGGTCCAGACGCAGCTGGCGCAGGTTTCGCTGGCCTTCCTCCAGCTTTCGGTCAGCAGTGTTGGTGAGTGTTCCTGTTGAACCCGGGACTTCCAGCTGGATCTTCAGCTTCGTCAGCTCTGCGAGCAGAACACGGTCAGTACCAGGAACAACAATTGAACATCAACAGAACCACGCAGCGTTTCAGATCACCTTGAGTCTTGGCGAGCAGCTCGCCCTGACACTGATCCAGCTCGGCTCGCAGTCGGCTGAGTTCAGTATGAGCAGTAAGGCGTTGAGAACGCCGAGGACCATCAGCGTCTCCATGTGGAACTGACACCTGTTCAGCTTCCTTCCTCTTCTCAAGGGCAGCAGACAAAGCTTCAATCTCCTGATCGCGCTCCTGAAAGAGGGGATGAAGATGATCACAGAGAAGATAACGAAGACTTTGATGAAGTGGAGGTCTGATCCACGCCTCACCTTCAGCTCCTGACTGTAAAACTTCTTCAGGTGTTTCTGAATGTTGCTGATTTTATCCTCGTACCGCTCCTCAAGGAGCGCTTGCTCGGCCTCCAGCGTCTCACTAAAAGACGACAACACAAATCAGAATAACACACACCACCACAGTCCTTCACATGTAGACAAACACACGCTAACACACACATGTAGACATACCTGAAGCCGTCCTGCATCCCAGTGATAACCTCCATCATCTCAGAGACGACCTCTTCTCTCACGTTCGCCTCCAGAACTTCCTTTTCCTCCCGCTGACGATGAACTTCCCTCTTCAGGACATCGATCGCCTGGAGCAGAGCCTTTAGGGAGAACAGGCACGGGTTAGGAGTCTGAAAACACGTTTGAAACAACGCCTTAGTATCCTGGATGTTACCTCTGTGTTCAACATGGTGATATCTCCGTCTTCAGTGTCACTCTCGTCTTCGTCGTCTTCCATCAGCGAGCTGTTGTTGCCACTTCCTGTGGGCTCGCGGAGCAGTGACAGGATGTAGGCCACCCTGGTCTTGGTGGACGGGCCATGGACGAGCTGAAACACGCCAGGATGTTTAATTTCTCCGACATGAAACCAAATCTGAATCTGTCAAAGCTTTGTTTTCTAACCTGAGTAGCGATGGCGGAGAACTTGAGAGCCTGGAGGGTCTCGTCGTAGATGGATGCACACGGGTTGATGTTGACCACCATGCTGGAGGTTCCTCTGCCACAGAAGAAACCCTGCAGGACCCGGGTCAGTTTACTGTCCCTGAAGGGCACCACCTGAGGGGGGCGTGACCTGCAGAATCACCAGGGCACGTCAGGTCTTTGTCAAACAGCTCGTGGAAACATATTTTATTAAAGCGGTCTAAGAGAGACCCGTATAGAACTCTATGTGGGCCTCTGAGGTCTACGCAGCTTCTACGTGCTCGTTTGTTGGCGCACTTATTGTTCTGGTTGTGCCGCAGTGCGGCAATGCAGCGTCCGAGTGTCAGCAGCGACGTGTTGATGTTGTTCGCCTCCTTCATTCTCTCTCCGTTGCGTTGCTCTTTGCAGCGTTCAGATCCAGCCAGGTCGCACACGGTCAGCCTGCGGACACGAGTTCAGTCACGTGAACATGGAAGAACACGCCTTCCCAAACAGGAAACAGGAAGTGAACTTACTCGCTGATGTGCGTGGCCGCGGGGGCGGGGTCTGCCTGCAGGTGGACGTGCAGGACGCGGATGGAGAAGATGCTGTGGCTGCGTGGGTCACACGTGTGTGATCAGACATGTCAAACACATGAACAGAGAGGTTTGGAGGTTGGACCGGTTCTTACCTGCGGCTAGAGTTCTGGTTCAGGTGCGTGCTAGCGAAGCTCTGGTTTCGTCGCCCGGCCCGGAGGATCCTCCAGGCCTCCTCGGCACTGTGGACCTGGATCCAAGTTAGGTCTGACGAAACACAGGAAGTGAACGCATTGTGTCAAATGTATTTCAGTGACATCACGTCCTGTGTGGCGACTGTGAGGAGCAGGTGCGTTACCTTTGACGTAGGGGTTGCCCTGCTTGTCGTCGCTCAGCCTCAGCGTGGCTCGTTTTCGGGGCAGCAGCGACGGCGAGGCGTCCAGAAGGTCGTACAGGAACTCGTTGTAGATCTCGTAAAAGGACACCCAGATGGAAAAGTGGACGCCGTCCTCAAGGTCATCGCCGCCACTGTGTGATAGGCTGTCAGTCTCCAGACAGACGCTGTCAGTCTCTGCAGAGTCAGCCAAAGCACGGCAGGTTTTAAAAGAGAAATGGAACGGAGCCCCGTTCATGTACGCATCATGTCCAGGAACAGGAAGTCCTCCTCACCTTCCAGCTGCATGGCGAAGTTACTCGTAGAGGACAGACCTCCGATCCCGCTGTCCCAGACCGTGGTCGACCTGCCTCGATGAGAATTCTCATCCTGAAACAAAAAACAGCTTAGACCTGCGAGCGGGCCAGAACCAGAACACAGTTTACACGAAAACCTTTGAGACAGAACTTTCCTCCGTCTGATGTTTGACCAGACTCGTTTATTAAATATCAATGATCCGTTCTCGTAGTCGGCTTCTTCACTAAAGATCATTTCTGACGCCGTGCTGCAGACGTCGACACCACCGAAGAAGAAGTTGTGTACCTCTTTGAGCAGAGAGTTTCTGCGGATTTCCTCCACTCGGACCTCGCCGGCACTGAGCTGCCTCACGTCCTGGTACATGATGGGCTTCAGGTCCATGGCGCCATACAGACGGCCCTGCAGCTTCCTGAACAGAGACACTAAAGCCCGGGGCAACAGGCCCGCCTCTCGACCAGAACCTGCGGATCAAAGATGGAGACTTCTGGAACTGCTCGTTGATCAAACTGGGCCTTGGGGCCCATCCGAGTTCTGGTACTTACCCTGAACCGTGTACGTTTTTCCTGAATTGGTCACGCCATATGTGTAGATGAGGCGGTTTTCTCCCTGCAGCACGTCGCTCACCATCTTCTTCATTGTGTTCTCGTAGAACTGCTGCTGGGTCGTCTCCGGCCCGAAAATCTGAGTCACAGACGGGTCATCAGGGTTACAAATTAAAGAACATGTCTGTTCATATGTTCATGTCATCGTTCTGTGCGGCACACGCGTGTTCTGTGTCTGACCTTGGAGAAGCTGAACTTGTGCATGTTCTGGGTGATCCCTCGCTCGGCGGTCCTCATGTTCTGAGACTCTTTGGGAGCTTTGAGCAGCAGAGTTTCTTCATCTTGAACTGCCACACAGCCCTGAAACCAGAATCAGAACCACAATCAAGACCAGGGACCAGAATCAGAACCAGGACCCGGGTTTTATGTGGACCTCGTGTCGTACCTGTTCCTCCCCTTGGCCTCGCTCAGCTTCCGTCAGAGGTCGGATCCGTAAGAACACTTTGACCCGGTCCGTGCTTCCTTCGTCACGGCTCCTCTGGGTCGACATGACAGGCTTCCTGTTCTGAAAACATCAGAATTTAAATCGTGAATTTTAGACGGTCGGCTCCAAGCGGGTCAAAGGGACGACGCGGTCCTCACGTTGACTCACCGCGTCCATCACTGCAGGCTGGTCCAGGCCCGGTGAGATCACAGAGAGCTCAGGTAGCCCAGGTCGGGCCGGGCCTCCGAGTTCTGCTGCCGTGGACTCAAAGACGGCGAGATCCTCGTCGTCATCATATGGACATGGGGACAAAGACAGCGCCATGCTCACCTGTTACCTGTGAGGCAGAACAACATGAGGTCTGTGGGCGTGGCCTCCCGCAGTATTTTTAAAATACGTCAGTGTACAGGTGATCTACCTGACAGAACACGTCACAGTGTACAGGTGATCTACCTGACAGAACACGTCACAGTGTACAGGTGATCTACCTGACAGAACACGTCACAGTGTACAGGTGATCTACCTGACAGAACACGTCACAGTGTACAGGTGATCTACCTGACAGAACACGTAACAGTGTACAGGTGATCTACCTGACAGAACACGTCACAGTGTACAGGTGATCTACCTGACAGAACGCGTCATAACACGTCACAGTGTACAGGTGATCTACCTGACAGAACACGTCACAGTGTACAGGTGATCTACCTGACAGAACACGTCACAGTGTACAGGTGATCTACCTGACAGAACGCGTCATAACAAGCCTTTGAATTTACCGCCACTGATTAACGTCTCATCTTATTGAACCTTCACGTGTTCGTTAGTCTGACCCGGGTGACTCACCTCCGAACCTCCGAACCTCCGAACCTCTCTGTGTCCAAGTCTCGTTTTTCCGGTTTTATCAGAACCTGTTGACACAGTCACGCAGGTATCGGGTGAGATGAGATAATAACTTTATTTATCCCAGAACGGGAAATTCACTTTGTTACAGCAGCGAAAGAATCAAAGAGGAAAACATGTTTACAAAAAGGACGAAGGTAGAACATGAACTTCTGTCTGTCTGCCTGTGTGTCTGTCTGTGTGTCTGTCTGTGTGTCTGTCTGCCTGTCTGTCTGTCTGTCTGTCTGTCTGCCTGCCTGACTCTCTCTGTCTGTCTGTCTGTCTGTCTGCCTGACTCTTTCTGTCTGTCTGTCTGTCTGTCTGCCTGTCTGCCTGTCTGTCTGTCTGCCTGTCTGTCTCTCTGTGTCTCTTTATATTTTCTCTCTTTGAGTCAGACTCAGATGTAGCAGCTGGGACATATAATAAACAGAAGCACACACACACACACACACACACACACACACACACACACACACCTGTACCTGTCTGTGGTCTCACATCAACATGTTGACAGGTGATAACGTCTCTGCTGAGAGTCGCACATGCGCAGTACGGATCAGTAATGTACGGGTTCGACCAGCAGATGTGATCGTTTGTTAAAATGTGGATTAAAAAGGTTACACGAGGTGACATGCACTAATAAGTAAATATAATAAATATATAAACAAATAAAGACATCATGACAGGAGCAGGTTTTTATTTTATGCAAACTAGGACAGAAAACTTTGAAAGAAATGAATTACACATGAATATGTCTCTTCTTTGCTTGGTGATTCTGGTTATTAAATCAGTCAGTCCGTCAGTCACGTGGTTTATCCGTTAAAATCTGGTCTAGGTTCAGAGTCCAGCTCGGTGCTGGTGTCGATGCTGTGAATGCTGAAGTGATTATTTTGAAGTCTTTGTTTCTGCACGCTGTGCTGAATGCCATAACAGAAGTAGATGATCAAACCTGGTTAAAGATGGTCAACATTTTGTTTAATGTTTCATGTTGTTGGAATAGAAATGTGTTTTTTTCTGCACATACCTGCTGACATCCACACCGCATAACGGATCCATGTGTCTGATCCAAGTTGAACCATCAGATAGATGTTGACAAAAGTGCTGAAAACAGGAAGCAGTGGCACCAAAGGAACCTTAAACATGAAAAACATAACAAGAAACATGACGAGACAGAAGGAGGAACACGTGATGAGCAACATGATGAGATAGAAGGAGGAACACGTGATGAGCAACATGATGAGATAGAAGGAGGAACACGTGATGAGCAACATGACGAGACAGAAGGAGGAACACGTGATGAGCAACATGATGAGATAGAAGGAGGAACACGTGATGAGCAACATGATGAGATAGAAGGAGGAACACGTGATGAGCAACATGATGAGATAGAAGGAGGAACACGTGATGAGAAACATGACGAGAAACATGACGAGACAGAAGGAGGAACACGTGATGAGCAACATGATGAGATAGAAGGAGGAACACGTGATGAGCAACATGATGAGATAGAAGGAGGAACACGTGATGAGCAACATGATGAGATAGAAGGAGGAACACGGGATGAGCAACATGATGAGAAACATGATGAGATAGAAGGAGGAACACGTGATGAGCAACATGATGAGATAGAAGGAGGAACACGTGATGAGCAACATGATGAGAAACATGATGAGATAGAAGGAGGAACACGTGATGAGCAACATGACGAGACAGAAGGAGGAACACGTGATGAGCAACATGATGAGATAGAAGGAGGAACACGTGATGAAAAACATGACGAGACAGAAGGAGGAACACGTGATGAGCAACATGATGAGATAGAAGGAGGAACACGTGATGAGCAACATGATGATATAGAAGGAAAAACATGTGATGAGCAACATGATGAGATAGAAGGAGGAACACGTGATGAAAAACATGACGAGACAGAAGGAGGAACACGTGATGAGCAACATGATGAGATAGAAGGAGGAACACGTGATGAGCAACATGATGAGAAACATGACGAGACAGAAGGAGGAACACGTGATGAGCAACATGATGAGATAGAAGGAGGAACACGTGATGAGCAACATGATGAGAAACATGATGAGATAGAAGGAGGAACACGTGATGAGAAACATGATGAGATAGAAGGAGGAACACGTGATGAGAAACATGACGAGACAGAAGGAGGAACACGTGATGAGCAACATGATGAGAAACATGACGAGACAGAAGGAGGAACACGTGATGAGCAACATGACGAGATAGAAGGAAAAACATGTGATGAGCAACATGATGAGATAGAAGGAGGAACACGTGATGAGCAACATGACGAGAAACATGACGAGATAGAAGGAGGAACACGTGATGAGCAACATGACGAGAAACATGACGAGACAGAAGGAGGAACACGTGATGAGCAACATGATGAGATAGAAGGAAAAACATGTGATGAGCAACATGATGAGATAGAAGGAGGAACACGTGATGAAAAACATGACGAGAAACATGACGAGACAGAAGGAGGAACACGTGATGAGCAACATGATGAGATAGAAGGAAAAACATGTGATGAGCAACATGATGAGATAGAAGGAGGAACACGTGATGAAAAACATGACGAGACAGAAGGAGGAACACGTGATGAGCAACATTATGAGAAACATGACGAGATAGAAGGAGGAACACGTGATGAGCAACATGACGAGAAACATGACGAGACAGAAGGAGGAACATGTGATGAGCAACATGACGAGACAAAAGGAGGAACATGTGATGAGCAACATGACGAGACAAAAGGAGGAACATGTGATGAGGAACATGATGAGACAGAAGGAGGAACACGTGATGAGCAACATGACGAGACAGAAGGAGGAACACGTGATGAGCAACATGATGAGACAGAAGGAGGAACACGTGATGAGCAACATGACGAGAAACATGACGAGACAGAAGGAGGAACACGTGATGAAAAACATGACGAGACAGAAGGAGGAACACGTGATGAGCAACATGACGAGACAGAAGGAAAAACATGTGATGAGCAACATGACGAGATAGAAGGAGGAACACGTGATGAGCAACATGATGAGACAAAAGGAGGAACACGTGATGAGCAACATGACGAGAAACATGATGAGGAACATGAGAAACATGATGAAACAGAAGGAGGAGTACGAGAAACATGAGGAGGTACACAAGAAACATGATGAGAAACATGATGAGGAACATGATGACAAACATGATGAGAAACATGATGAGGAACATAATGACAAACATGATGAGGAACATGATGACAAACATGATGAGAAACATGATGACACACATGATGAGGAACATGATGACAAACATGATGAGAAACATGATGAGAAACATGATGAGGAACATGATGACAAACATGATGAGGAACATAATGACAAACATGATGAGGAACATGATGACAAACATGATGAGGAACATAATGACAAACATGATGAGGAACATAATGACAAACATGATGAGGAACATGATGACAAACATGATGAGGAACATAATGACAAACATGATGACAAACATGATGACAAACATGATGACAAACATGATGACAAACATGATGAGGAACATGATGACAAACATGATGAGGAACATAATGACAAACATGATGAGGAACATGATGACAAACATGATGAGGAACATAATGACAAACATGATGAGAAACATGATGACAAACATGATGACAAACATGATGACAAACATGATGAGGAACATGATGACAAACATGATGAGGAACATAATGACAAACATGATGAGGAACATGATGACAAACATGATGAGAAACATGATGACAAACATGATGAGAAACATGATGACAAACATGATGAGGAACATGATGACAAACATGATGAGAAACATGATGACAAACATGATGAGGAACATAATGACAAACATGATGAGGAACATAATGACAAACATGATGAGGAACATGATGACAAACATGATGAGAAACATAATGACAAACATGATGAGGAACATGATGACAAACATGATGAGAAACATGATGACAAACATGATGAGGAACATAATGACAAACATGATGAGGAACATGATGACAAACATGATGAGAAACATGATGACAAACATGATGAGGAACATGATGACAAACATGATGAGGAACATGATGACAAACATGATGAGGAACATAATGACAAACATGATGAGGAACATGATGACAAACATGATGAGGAACATGATGACAAACATGATGAGGAACATAATGACAAACATGATGAGGAACATAATGACAAACATGATGAGGAACATGATGACAAACATGATGAGAAACATAATGACAAACATGATGAGGAACATGATGAGGAACATGATGAGGAACATGATGACAAACATGATGAGGAACATAATGACAAACATGATGAGGAACATAATGACAAACATGATGAGGAACATAATGACAAACATGATGAGGAACATGATGACAAACATGATGAGGAACATAATGACAAACATGATGAGGAACATGATGACAAACATGATGAGGAACATGATGAGGAACATGATGAGGAACATGATGACAAACATGATGAGGAACATAATGACAAACATGATGAGGAACATAATGACAAACATGATGAGGAACATGATGAGGAACATGATGAGGAACATAATGACAAACATGATGAGAAACATGATGAGGAACATGATGACAAACATGATGAGAAACATGATGAGGAACATGATGACAAACATGATGAGGAACATAATGACAAACATGATGAGAAACATAATGACAAACATGATGAGGAACATAATGACAAACATGATGAGGAACATAATGACAAACATGATGAGGAACATAATGACAAACATGAGGAGGTACATAATGACGAACATGATGAGGAACATGATGAGGAACATGATGACAAACATGATGAGGAACATGATGACAAACATGATGAGGAACATGATGACAAACATGATGAGGAACATAATGACAAACATGATGAGGAACATGATGAGGAATATGAGAAACTCCATCTTTACTCCTGGTGAGGTTTAGATAAAACTGACCATGAACGCAGCCTTGGCTGGACTCTGTGGTTGTCTCCAGATGATCAGGATCAGGAGGACCAGCATCAGGGCGAGCACTGAGACACAGAGTAAAATCCACCAGTCCAGGACCTGCAGGGAGTCCACGGCCCAGGATATGAGAAGGCTCAAGATGACGGCTAAACAGACTGAAGAAAGAAAGTCCAGATCATTGACCATGAACATCATGCAATCATTACAGATAACGTTAATGAGGTCACTTACCAATAAAAACTGTTAATACAGACACGTTCTTTGAAGTCCGTGTGGAGGCTTGTAAGGGAGGACAGAATAGTCCAGAAACTGTAAAAAGTTCTGAGTCCTCGCTGAACTGAGGTTGGTACCTGAAGAACAGTGTTGCAAAAAGTAGCTCAATAATCAATATATTTGACAACTTCTGTTCAAATCATCTCTTTATTTGATCACATAAAATCATAATCACAATAATAATATGCACCTTAATATGAGGATACAGATGGCGACAAGTGTGTAAGCAAACAGAGTTCCTATTGACATCATGTCGACCAGCGCCTTCAGGTCAAACAGCAACGCCATGACAGCTGAAACAGGCATTCATTTAATTATTTTAATTTAATTTTTTCCAAAATATTACGAGTAAATCAATACATTATGGCATCATCAACATCTCATCAGGTGTTTTACCTGCAACAGCTCCTGACGTCAGCGTCGCTGTGACTGGACTTTGTCTGTCGCTCATTTTACTCAGAGGTCTAAACAGAAGTCCGTCTCTGGACATCGCAAAGAGGACGCGAGGCATCGGAAACATTGAACCCAGCAGGCTGACAGGGAAACAGCTCATCAATAATCAATAATCTGTCAATAACATCCTGTCCTCTACACAAACATAAATACAGATGAAATGTAGAGTTGGATGAAGGTGAAGACCTTCACACCTCGTAGACAGAGCACACAGGGATCCCACAGCCACCGCATACTTTGCTGGACTCCAGCCAATGTACGTGAAGGCCACGGGCAGTGGGCTGTTCACACTGAGCAGGAAGTACGGCATCATCAGAGTTAGAGCTGCAGAGACACCAAAATATGCCAAGAAACAGACGAGGAGTGACGCCACGATACCCAGAGGGATCGACTTCTGAGGGTTTTTAACCTCCTCTCCTGAAAACAGACAGTTGATTTATTCTGACTGTCTCTCATTCAGCTTCACAGTTGACTCATAGAACATATATAAAATATACAACTATAAATGTAATATATATGAAAATATACTGTATATAAATGTTCACCTGTGGTAGCAATGCAGTCAAACCCAACAAATGCATAAAAACAAGTAGCAGCTCCAGATAAAGTTCCCTTAAAACCAAATGGAAAGAATCCTCCAGAACCAAATCTGACGGTTTCATTTAGCGATGTTTGGTTTCTGTAAACAACAAATCAATGACAATGATAAATAATATTAATAATCATCAACAAACTGATTGCTGAATCTATATGGCCTGTAAGATAACTTAAATAAGTTAAAAACAGCAGCCAGTTACTTATTTCTCTATGGTAATAATAATAATAATAATAACAATGATGATATTGATGATAATGTTGGTGTTTATACTCGTATCCTGCCCTGACAGACTCATCAAGGCTCCAGTTGTTGATGTTGCCCTTAATGGTTCCAGAGATGATCACAAACAGAAGTACCAGGATGTTCACGGCTGTAAAAACTTTATTTACAATGGCGGACTCTTTAACACCAAACGCAAGAATCCCTATAACACACAGGAAATGTTCAAATAAATGTTATTTAATTGTTTGGCTTTAAATGATAGTGAATTCTTATATTTGGTCACCTGTCACAAACTTACCTGCCAACAGCATGATGAGGCCTGCTGCAAAGAAGTCTGGGTATGGAGCTAAACCAGGTAAATCCATGGCAGCGTGTTTGCCCAGAGAGCTGGAGATGACATTTCCAATGAGATCATCAAAGGTCCCACTCCATGCTCGGGCAACACTCGACGCGCCTTAAACAGGAAATAAACAGAACAATAAAACAATGCAACGAGTCCTTAAGGTGAGATGATGACAATCATTGAAAGTGATGTCATCATCTTTACCTATGACATAAGACAACAACAAGTTCCAGCCGGTGATGAAAGCCCAAATTTCTCCCACAGTTACGTAGCTGTAGAGATACGCTGATCCAGTTTTGGGGACTCGAGCTCCAAACTCAGCATAGCAGAGTCCTGCAAACACAGAGGCCACCGCTGCAATCAGGAAGGCGATGATGATGCTTGGCCCGGCTACAGTTCTGGCCACCTGTCCTGACAGTACATACACGCCGGCCCCAAGCGTGCTGCCGACCCCCAGAGCCACCAGGTCCAGGGTGGTCAGGCAGCGCCTAAAGTTGGACTCCTCTCCTTCAGGCTCCAGAGGTTTCCTGCGGGACAGACTCTGAAGGAACCGCACAATTTTTGACCCGGACATCCTATAAACCGAGACAGTTGGACCTCAATGATTGCTCAAAGGAACAGAACAAACAGAAACAGTTTGTAAAACTGCATTCACAACTATTGCTGACTACATTCATAACTGTCTATAATTACATTCATAACTATTAATAAATGCTTATAACTACATTCATAACAACATTCATGACTGTCTATAATTACATTTATAACTGAACTCATAGCGGTAACTATGATCTCATTCATAACATTGTTTTCATCTTTTGTCTCATTTCATCAGAATTATGAATTGTAAGTTCAGCTTCTGAAATAAACTGAGAGACAGATTCACCTCAAACGTTTTATTATTGATGATAAGTTCATATGTCATCAGTTTATGTGTTTATAAAACATTAAATATTAACTGTTCCTTAAATACATCATCACTGACTAATCAAACATTTACATTTAAAATGATTCAGACATTAAGATTCTATAAATAAAGAAATACTAAATAACATTATTACATTACATAAATTATCTACCAAAGTGAGATCATATATGTTTTATCTTCTTACCTTCTCGTGTAGCTGCAATTCTGATCCAGACTAGAGTTTGCTGTGTTCTGATCCAGTCTAAAGCCTGATGTGTTCTGATCCAGACTGAACAGTGATAAAAAGCTGAATCTGTTCCTCTGAACTCTTTTCACATTTTTCACATTCTGTGAATTTTCAAATGTTCGTGTCAAAAAATGATGCTGTGTGTGTGTGTGTGTGTGTGTGTGTGAGTGTGTGTGTGTGTGTGTGTGTGTGTGTGTGTGGTGTGTGTGTGTGTGTGTGTGTGTGTGTGTGTGTGTGTGTGTGTGTGTGTGTGTGTGTGTGTGAGTGTGTGTGTGTGTGTGTGTGTGTGTGTGTGTGTGTGTGTGTGTGTGAGTGCGTGTGTGTGTGTGTGTGTGTGTGTGTGTTTTGATGCTTCCACTCCTTTTCAGAGCACTTTACTGACAATAAGAATAATAATGACATTGTATATATAAATATATATGCACATTTAAAAAACTAAAGATTTCAGTTACATTATTATTTACTAACCCTAACCTGAACCTGAACCGACTGGATCTAGATCATGACTTTTGCTGTAGTTTCTCCTTCATGTAAGGGAGGAGGGGGTCAGGCGAGGGGCTGCAATCAGTAACCAGATGTCATCACATCTACAGAGTGGACCTTAAAAAACACAAAATGAGCTTTAAATCTTCAGAAACCAAAGACAATGATCTAAAGTAATGATCTTTATTATGAATTAAATTTGTTTGACGACGTGACGATAAAAATCTTTTATTCAAACCTCAACCCGATGATGTGTTTCACATATTGTCCATGTGGGGGCAGAGTTTTCATTTGATTCTGGTTCTGAAGACTGCATGATCCAAACCAGTTCCTCTATTTAAATTAACTTAATTAATCTGACAGAGACGAAGACAAGCTCCCCCTTTAGGAGCACCCATGATGCCTTGTGCACACGGTGGCATGGTGGATAAGTCAATATGTTGTAAACTGGATGTTTTTGTCTGCAGACGTCTGCTCAGCAACAAACTGAAAAGTTCATTAGAGCATGAAGAGACGAATGTTTGAGGAACATCAAGATGCAATCCTCTGATTCCAGGCCGTCATCACAGCTCATTTGTCTCAAACTGAAAAGTTAATTTATTTAAACTGAAAAGCGATTTTCATCTTAACTGATGAACTTGTTTTAACTTTATCTTCAGAAGATGTTTGACAAATGAATTCACTTATAAAACATAAAATAACCTCATCTTTCCCTCATGTTCTGTCCTTGAGTGTCTCCTGTCATGTTCGTGTGGTGTTTATGTAGTGCTCATGTGTTCATCAAGATATATTCTTGTTAAAATAATCTTAAACTCGTTGTTTAGTTTTCAGGAGGACTGAGCTGTGAGTGGACTTCATTAGCTGAAGGAAATGGACGCCCCCAACTCTGTTAATGATTGACCTGCAGAAACAGCTTCACCTCTTTACCTCCATCCTCACTCCTGCAATGAATTCATTCAGCTCTTTGGATATTTTAGGAAAAGACCTGAAGCTGTTCATGACTCTTTGAATCCAGAC
The DNA here is from genome assembly GCA_018985215.1 of Larimichthys polyactis. Lineage (NCBI taxonomy): Eukaryota > Metazoa > Chordata > Actinopteri > Sciaenidae > Larimichthys > Larimichthys polyactis. The sequence continues at coordinate 103,277 of JAFMOB010000288.1, forward strand.
TTCAGATGGTGAGTTTCTGGTTTTTAATTCAGAGTTAAAACATTAGAAAATCAAGAAGTTTGATCAAATTAATCTGAAATACTTCGATGAGTTTGTTTTTCTGTTTTTATTAAATCCGTTAAACATTTTTCTGTCATCAAACACTGATGATGATGATGGTTTGATGGAGGTGAACATTTGATTTGATTTGTGTAAAGCTTGACTGGATGTTGGCGGCAGTCTCTTTGTGGTGTTTTAGCGTCATTATGGCGTCTCTGCTGTAGCATTTTCCAGCAGGATTATCGTGAAGTTTCCTGGGTTCAGTGGACATGGCATGACGCTGAGTATTTGCAGGAAGGACGCTCGTTAGACTGTGACTTCACTCCCAGCTCATGTTAAACGTCTGCTTCAGTTCAGGCGGATTTTAAAGCAGCATGAAAAAAAAAAGAAGTGTGACGTGTTTAAATTCAGCAACATTAAAAGAAAAGACTTTAAAAAGAAACTTGTAGAAAACGTTGTGACTATATTTCCTGTTTGTTTACTGTTAATTAAAAACCTATTTTCTGTTTTTCTGCAGTCAATATGTTCACAGTGAAACTGATCGGTGGATAATAAACTGTGAGGAGTCGTAGAAAACAAAAGAACAGAAAGATGAGGCTGGTTCTGTATTATCTGGTACTGTTTGGGTCCAGTTATGTGATTTCATCTTATGGACCTCATCAAAGAGCTCAGATGACTGGGGACATTTTGCTTGGAGGTCTTTTCCCAATCCACTTTGGTGTTGCGTCCAAAGACCAGGACCTCGCAGCGCGGCCTGAATCCACTCAGTGTGTCAGGTAAAGTTTAAATCAGTCAAACACGAAATCCATCAAAGATTTTAACTCATCTTAATCCTTGTTTCCTTCTGCAGGTTTAATTTCCGTGGTTTCCGTTGGCTGCAGGCGATGATTTTTGCAATTGAAGAGATAAACAACAGCAGCATGCTGCTGCCCAACATGACGCTGGGTTACAGGATCTTTGACACCTGTAACACCGTGTCCAAGGCTCTGGAGGCCACAGCTGAGTTTTGTGGCTCAGAATAAGATCGACTCCCTGAATTTAGATGAATTTTGTAACTGCACTGATCACATCCCAGCAACCATTGCAGTGGTTGGAGCAGCTGGATCTGCAGTGTCCACAGCAGTCGCAAACCTCTTGGGTCTGTTTTATATTCCTCAGGTGAGTAACATCGGCATCACCTGTCAACGCCTTAAAGTCTGTGTAAAGGCAATTTCATGTTTTCTTTCAAAACACAATAAATATGTTGGAAAATAGTTGCTGAAAACGCGTGAAAAGACTTTTTCACCAGTTCATGAGTCCATCATTTTGTGGGCAGTCCTGAAACAATCATTAACATAAAATTAGCATAGCATCCCGCCCCCTAGTGCAGCGGTGTAGAAGCCTTAAAGTGCAGATTGTGGTTCTGGTGGCTCAAACATATAGGGCTGAATAATACCAATAATGCTGCTAACTGTAGCATCCATATTGTGCTTGTTACAGTCCTAAAACGAGATTGTGTGACATCACGTGGTGATCATAAAATTTGCAGAATACTGCTCATTTTTACCTGATTCTGACACCTAATTTCATAAACTTGTTGTTATTTTTGATCATTCAAATTTGTCTGGGTGGTTAATAACACTTTCTTCTTTAGTCTGACTTTACATGAAGTCCAAATGTATGTGTGTTTGTCCCATCTGTCCACCATGTTTTCAGTATTTTCAGGTATTCTCCATGGTATTTTACGGTTTGTCTTTCCTGTTGATGACTCATCCTGCACTCAGTGGTGCGTACTAATTTTACACCCAATGAAATTAATGTTTGATATTTATGTGTTTATATTCTCGTCTGAACTATTATAGATCAGCTACGCCTCCTCTAGTCGCTTACTGAGCAACAAGAACCAGTACAAGTCCTTCATGAGGACCATTCCCACTGATGAGTACCAGGCCACGGCCATGGCAGACATTATCGAGTACTTCCAGTGGAACTGGGTCATCGCTGTGGCCTCGGATGATGACTATGGACGTCCAGGGATCGAAAAATTTGAGAAGGAGATGGAAGAGCGAGACATCTGCATCCACCTGAATGAACTCATCTCTCAGTACTTTGAGGATTATGAAATCCAAGCTCTGGCTGACAGGATTGAGAACTCCACCGCTAAAGTCATTGTTGTATTTGCAAGTGGGCCGGACATTGAGCCTTTAATCAAAGAGATGGTGCAGAGAAACATCACAGATCGGATCTGGTTAGCCAGTGAGGCGTGGGCAACCTCCTCTCTCATTGCTAAACCAGAGTATCTGGATGTTGTGGCAGGAACAATCGGCTTTGCCCTGAAGGCGGGCCGTATACCTGGATTTAGAGAGTTCTTACAACAAGTCCAACCAATGAGAGACAGTCACAACGAATTCATCCGGGAGTTTTGGGAAGAAACCTTCAACTGTTACTTGGAGGACAGCCCGAGGTGGCAGGAAAGTGAGAATGGCAGCACAAGTTTCAGGCCTTTGTGTACCGGTGAGGAAGACATCACGAGCGTTGAAACCCCGTACATGGACCACACTCATCTACGGATTTCATACAATGTCTACGTCGCAGTGTATTCCATCGCACACGCCCTGCAGGACATCCTCACCTGCACACCTGGACATGGACTTTTTGCCAACAACTCCTGTGCAGATATAAAGAAAATGGAAGCCTGGCAGGTGAGACATTGAATCTTTACCAAAGCAGAAGAATATCTGATGGTTTACTGATGTCCAAATATGTTCTACTCCACAGGTCCTGAAGCAGCTCAGACATTTGAACTACACCAACAGTATGGGAGAAAAGATGCACTTTGATGAGAACGCAGACCTGTCAGCAAACTACACCATCATAAACTGGCACAGGTCTGCTGAGGACGGGTCTGTGGTGTTTAAGGAGATCGGCTTCCACAGCATGCATGCCAAGAGAGGCGCCAAACTGCTGATCGACAACACCAAGATCCTGTGGAATGGGTTCAGTTCTGAGGTCAGTTTTATACGGCGTGTTCCTGTTAATGTCGTCTGAGTTCTCCTGACAGAAATCAACGTAGGGACACAGATGTTTTTCAAATGTAATAATGAAGATGATCACTTCATTATTGTTTTTATTTATTTAGCTGAACTAGCTCTAGCATCACAGACAAGCATGTTAACAAATAGTTGCTGAAGTTAACATCCAGCAGACATGAATCATCAGTAATATTCATTCATCAAAGTTTAATATTCACTCACCTTTTAGCTCCTTTTAGCTCTGTTTTGGTCTCCACCAACTCCTGAGAAAAATATGCTGTTTAGCGACTACGTGTTGCTATGGTTGTTAGCTAGTTGCTAATAATGAAATAACGAGATGAGTTATGTCACAGATCTGAGGGTATAAAAATCACACGGTGTCTCCATCCTGTAGGTGCCATTCTCTAACTGCAGTGAGGATTGTGAACCTGGAACCAGAAAAGGCATCATCGACAGCATGCCCACATGCTGCTTCGAGTGCACCGAGTGTTCAGATGGAGAGTTCAGTAACCACAAAGGTACCAAGATACCAAACATCCACAGTCTGTGATGTTACACCTGGATGATCTCATAACAGGTGATTCTTTATTTTACAGATGCCAGCGTTTGTGCCAAGTGTCCAAACAACTCTTGGTCGAACGGGAACCATACGTTCTGCTTCCTGAAGGAAATTGAGTTTCTGTCATGGACAGAGCCATTTGGGATTGCCTTGGCCATATGTGCAGTATTTGGTGTGGTCCTGACGGCCTTCGTGATGGGAGTCTTTGTCAGATTTAGAAACACCCCGATAGTGAAGGCCACAAACCGAGAGCTGTCCTATGTCCTCCTCTTCTCACTCATCTGTTGCTTCTCCAGCTCGCTTGTCTTCATCGGAGAGCCACAAGACTGGACATGCCGCTTACGCCAACCAGCCTTCGGGATCAGTTTTGTCCTCTGCATCTCTTGCATCCTCGTCAAGACCAACAGAGTGCTTCTGGTGTTTGAGGCCAAGATCCCCACGAGTCTCCATCGTAAATGGTGGGGGTTGAACCTGCAATTTCTGCTGGTGTTTCTGTGCACATTTGTTCAGGTCATGATCTGTGTGGTGTGGCTTTACAACGCCCCCCCCTCCAGCTACAGGAACCATGACATCGATGAGATCATCTTCATCACCTGTAATGAAGGCTCTGTGATGGCTCTTGGGTTTTTGATTGGCTACACGTGCCTCCTGGCAGCTATTTGTTTCTTCTTTGCTTTTAAATCACGGAAACTTCCGGAAAACTTCACAGAGGCCAAGTTCATCACGTTCAGCATGCTCATCTTTTTTATTGTTTGGATCTCCTTCATCCCTGCCTACTTTAGCACACATGGCAAGTTTGTTTCAGCAGTGGAGGTCATTGCGATCCTAGCCTCCAGCTTTGGCATGCTGGCATGCATCTTCTTCAACAAGGTCTACATCATCCTTTTCAAACCATCCAGGAACACCATAGAAGAAGTCCGATGCAGCACTGCGGCCCACGCTTTCAAAGTGGCTGCCAAAGCGACACTGAAACACAGCACAGCCGCCAGAAAGAAGTCCAGCAGCATCGGAGGATCTTCAGCCTCAACTCCATCATCATCCATCAGCCTGAAGACCAACGACGACCCAGCGTCAGCAAAACCACGAGTGAGCTTCGGCAGCGGGACCGTTACTCTGTCTCTGAGCTTTGAGGAGTCCAGGAGGAGTTCGCTCATGTGATCCCATGATGTTGTCGTATGATGTCATAATGTGATTGGTCGTATTCTGAATACATCTTTTACTTCTTAACATGTGATAAAAAGTTTATTTTGTTGAATCGTCTGTCGGTGTTTCAGTGTAACTCTGATGATCACTGCTCAAGATTTTGTACAATTAAAAAATCATCAGATCTTCAAACTGGCATCTGTTGTTTCTTATTTAGATAAATGTGATTAAAGTAAACTTGTAATGTGACACTGACATGTGATCAGATGCTCGTTAATTAAGAATTCATTATTTCATATATATATATATATAATATATATATATATATAGCTGCTGAGGTTCAGCCATCAGATCTGGACCACAGTCTGGACTTGTGATCCATCAGCAGCTCAGATATAAAATATGAAGACCTGAACTTTCTTCATAACAAACTGTTTATAAATGTTGCCAACACGTTGTCTGAATGTTCATGAACGTCTGTGGAAACTTTCCTCTGAAGATCTTCACGAGCCTGTGACATGTGCAAACACAGAGGGTTCACATGTTCATACCCACATGTGAAGATTCACATGTTAATGTCACAACAACACATTCACGCTGACAGCTCCTCAATGTACGGAGGAGTAAGAAGAAGAAGAGGAGGAGATGAAGGAAGAGGAAGAGGATTATTATTATATTATTTTCACAGTAAATGTTAATTTAGTTAATTTCACTAATTAAAACACTGAATTAAAAAAAAAAGATTTGAGATTTTTACAAACTGAATTTACAGCTCCATAGCGCCACCTTAAGAAATACAAGGTTGAAGTTGAGTTTTTCAGAATAAAATACGGACTGACCCCCTTTAGTGTCAGAATCAGAATCAGAAAAAGGTTTAGTATAAGTATAAAAGTATTTTTCACATACAAGGACTTTGGTTTGGTGTCATTGGTGCAAAACAAACATATAAACAATATAAATATATACACATTATGTTTTAGAATGAAAAGAGCTGTAATATTTTAAATATGCAGGTATTTAAAGAAACAAAAGTTCAACAGATGCTGAGTGTTGATGTATCACTGTCAGTGTGACATGAAGAGGCTGGTTCTGAGGTTCTGGTTCTGGTTCTGAGGTTCTGGTTCTGGTTCTGAGGTTCTGGTTCTGAGGTTCTGGTTCTGATGGACCGCAGCCTCCTGAGGGGAGTGACTCAGAGTCTGGAGACCTCAACACTGTGTTTATTTGTATTTTATATTATTTAAAATAAAAAGTAACGTTTGAGTCATCAGGGGAAATGACGTTTACTTTGAAAACCACAGAGCGGAAGCACACAGACAAGACTTCCTGTTTGTTGATGCTGCCTTCAAAATAAAGCTCTGTGTGTGAAGGTCACACGTTCAGGAGACGAAGCAAATAGGTGAGCTGACGTCATGAGGTACCTGCTGAACGCGTGACAGGCTGACACACACCTGATGGACAGAAAACAAAGACAGCTTCCTGTTACCTGCTCTACTCGATCACTGCTGAAGCTTTTATTCTGAAGTACTTCCGGCAGAAGTGTGTGACGTGTTGCTGTCCGTGGTTAGCTCGTGGCTAACAAGGTGAGAAACAAACAGCTGACTGACGTTAATTAATCAAAGACACTGATTAATGTGACGAGGAGGGCGTGTCTACCTGTGCGCGCGTCTACCTGTGCGCGCGTCTACCTGTGCGCGCGCTTCACTCTGTCCAACTTCAACTTTCAAACCAGCTAACGGCTAACAGCCAGGACAGGTGAGGCGGAGGGACAGCAGATACAGGACAGGTGAGGCGGAGGGACAGATACAGGACAGGTGAGGCGGAGGGACAGATACAGGACAGGTGAGGCGGAGGGACAGATACAGGACAGGTGAGGCGGAGGGGCAGAAACAGGACAGGTGAGGCGGAGGGACAGCAGATACAGGACAGGTGAGGCGGAGGGACAGATACAGGACAGGTGGAGGGACAGATACAGGACAGGTGAGGCGGAGGGACAGATACAGGACAGGTGAGGCGGAGGGGCAGAAACAGGACAGGTGAGGCGGAGGGACAGCAGATACAGGACAGGTGAGGCGGAGGGACAGATACAGGACAGGTGAGGCGGAGGGACAGATACAGGACAGGTGAGGCGGAGGGACAGATACAGGACAGGTGAGGCGGAGGGACAGGACAGGTGAGGCGGAGGGACAGATACAGGACAGGTGAGGCGGAGGGACAGGACAGGTGAGGCGGAGGGACAGAAACAGGACAGGTGAGGCGGAGGGACAGATACAGACAGGTGAGGCGGAGGGACAGATACAGGACAGGTGAGGCGGAGGGACAGATACGGACAGGTGAGGCGGAGGGACAGATACAGGACAGGTGAGGCGGAGGGACAGATACAGGACAGGTGAGGCGGAGGGACAGATACAGGACAGGTGAGGCGGAGGACAGGACAGGTGAGGCGGAGGGGACAGATACAGGACAGGTGAGGCGGAGGGGACAGGAGTGAGGCGGAGGGACAGAACAGGACAGGTGAGGCGGAGGGGAAGATACAGGACAGGTGAGGCGGAGGGACAGATACAGGACAGGTGAGGCGGAGGGACAGAAACAGGACAGTGAGGCGGAGGGACAGCAGATACAGGACAGGTGAGGCGGAGGGACAGATACAGGACAGGTGAGGCGGAGGGACAGGACAGGTGAGGCGGAGGGACAGATACAGGACAGGTGAGGCGGAGGGACAGGACAGGTGAGGCGGAGGGACAGATACAGGACAGGTGAGGCGGAGGGACAGGACAGGTGAGGCGGAGGGACAGAAACAGGACAGGTGAGGCGGAGGGACAGATACAGGACAGGTGAGGCGGAGGGACAGGACAGTGAGGCGAGGGACAGAAACAGGACAGGTGAGGCGGAGGGACAGGACAGGTGAGGCGAGGGACAGATACAGGACAGGTGAGGCGGAGGGACAGATACAGGACAGGTGAGGCGGAGGGACAGATACAGGACAGGTGAGGCGGAGGGACAGATACAGGACAGGTGAGGCGGAGGGACAGAAACAGGACAGGTGAGGCGGAGGGACAGAAACAGGACAGGTGAGGCGGAGGGACAGCAGATACAGGACAGGTGAGGCGGAGGGACAGATACAGGACAGGTGAGGCGGAGGGACAGAAACAGGACAGGTGAGGCGGAGGGACAGATACAGGACAGGTGAGGCGAGGGACAGAAACAGGACAGGTGAGGCGGAGGGACAGATACAGGACAGGTGAGGCGGAGGGACAGATACAGGACAGGTGAGGTGGAGGGACAGATACAGGACAGGTGAGGCGGAGGGACAGAAACAGGACAGGTAGGCGGAGGGACAGAAACAGGACAGGTGAGGCGGAGGGACAGGACAGGTGAGGCGGAGGGACAGATACAGGACAGGTGAGGCGGAGGGACAGAAACAGGACAGGTGAGGCGGAGGGACAGAAACAGGACAGGTGAGGCGGAGGGACAGCAGATACAGGACAGGTGAGGCGGAGGGACAGATACAGGACAGGTGAGGCGGAGGGACAGGACAGGTGAGGCGGAGGGACAGATACAGGACAGGTGAGGCGGAGGGACAGGACAGGTGAGGCGGAGGGACAGATACAGGACAGGTGAGGCGGAGGGACAGGACAGGTGAGGCGGAGGGACAGAAACAGGACAGGTGAGGCGGAGGGACAGATACAGGACAGGTGAGGCGGAGGGACAGGACAGGTGAGGCGAGGGACAGAAACAGGACAGGTGAGGCGGAGGGACAGGACAGGTGAGGCGGAGGGACAGATACAGGACAGGTGAGGCGGAGGGACAGATACAGGACAGGTGAGGCGGAGGGACAGATACAGGACAGGTGAGGCGGAGGGACAGAAACAGGACAGGTGAGGCGGAGGGACAGAAACAGGACAGGTGAGGCGGAGGGACAGCAGATACAGGACAGGTGAGGCGGAGGGACAGATACAGGACAGGTGAGGCGGAGGGACAGGACAGGTGAGGCGGAGGGACAGATACAGGACGGGTGAGGCGGAGGGACAGGACAGGTGAGGCGGAGGGACAGATACAGGACAGGTGAGGCGGAGGGACAGGACAGGTGAGGCGGAGGGACAGAAACAGGACAGGTGAGGCGGAGGGACAGATACAGGACAGGTGAGGCGGAGGGACAGGACAGGTGAGGCGAGGGACAGAAACAGGACAGGTGAGGCGGAGGGACAGGACAGGTGAGGCGGAGGGACAGATACAGGACAGGTGAGGCGGAGGGACAGATACAGGACAGGTGAGGCGGAGGGACAGATACAGGACAGGTGAGGCGGAGGGACAGATACAGGACAGGTGAGGCGGAGGGACAGATACAGGACAGGTGAGGCGGAGGGACAGAAACAGGACAGGTGAGGCGGAGGGACAGAAACAGACAGGTGAGGCGGAGGGACAGCAGATACAGGACAGGTGAGGCGGAGGGACAGATACAGGACAGGTGAGGCGGAGGGACAGAAACAGGACAGGTGAGGCGGAGGGACAGATACAGGACAGGTGAGGCGAGGGACAGAAACAGGACAGGTGAGGCGGAGGGACAGGACAGGTGAGGCGGAGGGACAGATACAGGACAGGTGAGGCGGAGGGACAGAAACAGGACAGGTGAGGCGGAGGGACAGAAACAGGACAGGTGAGGCGGAGGGACAGGACAGGTGAGGCGGAGGGACAGATACAGGACAGGTGAGGCGGAGGGACAGAAACAGGACAGGTGAGGCGGAGGGACAGAAACAGGACAGGTGAGGCGGAGGGACAGATACAGGACAGGTGAGGCGGAGGGACAGAAACAGGACAGGTGAGGCGGAGGGACAGAAACAGGACAGGTGAGGCGGAGGGACAGGACAGGTGAGGCGGAGGGACAGATACAGGACAGGTGAGGCGGAGGGACAGACAGAACAGGACAGGTGAGGCGGAGGGACAGATACAGGACAGGTGAGGCGGAGGGACAGAAACAGGACAGGTGAGGCGGAGGGACAGGACAGGTGAGGCGCGGAGGGACAGGACAGATACAGGACAGGTGAGGCAGAGGGACAGGACAGATACAGGACAGGTGAGGCAGAGGGACAGGACAGATACAGGACAGGTGAGGCGGAGGGACAGGTGAAACCAGTGTTGGGTTACTGGGTGTGGTGGCTCTTTGTGAGACAGAATACACCTGCTCACCTGAACAGTGTGTTTGTTCGAAGATAACATCTCATTGTTTTTTGTTCAGCTCCGGTTAAAACCAGAAGTGAGCTCACCTGTTGGTTTTCTGTCTCAGGTGTGGAAGGGCTCACCTGCTGAAGCTGTCTGAGCGATGGAGTGACAGAATGTTTCTCCACCATGGGATGACTTGTCACTGACTCTGTCCGTCTCCGGTTCACGTCACCCAGCCATGGGCTTCTGTTCACCTGTGTGCAAGCTCCTGCGGAGGGGGAAGTATTTGATCCTGCTCCTCGTCTCGCTATCGGTGCTTGTCTGGATCGCAGCATTTTCAGGTGAAACGGTGAAGTCGGTGCAGGTTTCCTCGACCATGACACAAACCTCCAAAGGTGACCTTCTGAGGAACAAACTCAACTCTTGGACGGTGTCAACGGATCGCTTAAAAACTCCTCCACCCAGAGCTGAATGTCCAGAGGAGTCTCCGTTACTCCGTGAGTGTTGGCTGGTTAACGAGGGCTCTGAAACATCGCGTGATCTGTTAAAAGATGTTGGTGTTTGTTTGTTTGACAACCTGGTGAAGTTAACGAAGCAGCACTCGTTACTCTGTGAGCTCACCTGTCTACAGGTGACTCATTGTGCTGTTTGTGTTTAACATTAATGATCAGAAACAACATGGACGGTTGTTAAACACTGATTTCAGTCTGATCTTTGACTCTTCATTGAATCTTTGTTTTCATTCGTACACACAGTATGTTCTAATTATTTCGTCTGATTACACGTGTTACATGTTGTTGCTACATATAGTTTGACCTGACACGGTTAAGTTGCTTTTGTTGTAACGCTGTCACTCAGGTGGAGCTGTGCCACTGTCCTTTGAGTCCTCTCTGAAACTGAAGGACGTGGAGAGAGAAAACAGACAAGTGACTGAAGGCGAGTACGAGCCCACCGACTGCACGGCGAGGCAGAGTGTCGCCATCCTCATCCCTCATCGCAGCAGAGAGAGACACCTCCTTTACCTGCTGCACCACCTGCACCCTTTCCTGCAGAGGCAGCAGATACATTACGCCATCTATGTCATCCAACAGGTAAGATTTCACAGCAAACCACCAACCAAACAGCAAGAGGCTTCTGAACTGACACTGGACATCATGTTTATCATACTTCATATTGTTGTCTTTAGTCCGGCGCTTTATTATTTCTGTAAATGTTAAAATTTTCTGATATAACTAAATATAATGATGTGACTGCAAAACCTAAAGTTAAAGACTAAAATCTAATTGTATCCTGTCTTTAGTCGTATTTTATTCTATATTGTATCTCGTCACGTCTAATCATATTTTTTATCTTATTGTATCAGATGTTATCATGCCTTATCAATTCTTAGTGTCTAAGGGTTAACCCTAACCCTATTTTAAGATCGTATCTCATTTTATCTTGTGTTATCATTTCTTATTTTCTTATATCGTAACTTGTATGGTATTTTATAACATAGTATTTTATTTTACGTTATATGTCATGTCTTAGCGTGTCATGTCTTATTGTATTGTCGTCATGTAGTATAGTGTCATGTTGTCTCATGTCGTATTGTGTGTTATCTTAAACAGGCTGGTGATGTAACTTTTAACCGTGCCAAGTTACTGAATGTTGGTTATTTGGAGGCTCTGAAAGATCACACCTGGGACTGTTTCATCTTCCATGACGTCGACCTGGTTCCTGAAAACGATCACAATTTCTACATGTGTGACAAGCAGCCCAAACACTTGGTGGTGGGCCGCAATGTCACAGGATACAAGTAAGTCTGTGAGCGAGGAGTGAAATCCTGAATCAGCAGCTGTATTAATATTCTGTTGAATATAGAATATCGTCGAGGTCGAGTGTGGCTTGGCGATGCTCAGGTGTTGCTTCTCATCTGCCTCCATCATGTTTACAAAGCAGGTGTGGGCGGAGTGTTTTGTGTATGTATGTATGTATGTATGTATGTATGTATGTATGTATGTATGTATATCTGTTGAATCTTCATGTTCTGCTGCTCTCAGGCTCCGATACAAAGGTTACTTTGGAGGAGTCACAGCGATGACCAAAAAACAGTTTCTTCAAGTTAATGGCTTCTCAAACACCTACTGGGGCTGGGGTGGAGAAGACGACGACCTTCGCATCAGGTGGGACACAAACAGGTGAAAACACCAAAGATAATTTGTCATCATGTTCATTCATTCACTGATCATTTGGCTCTGCTGCCTCACAGGGTGGAGCTGCAGAAAATGAAGATTGTTCGGCCACCTGCTGATGTTGCTCGTTACACCATGGTGTTTCATAAACGAGACAGTGGCAACGAAATCAACAAAGACCGGTCAGTAAATGAAATAAGTCATGTCATAGGTCAGTTAAATGGAGATAAATCATATTGCCGGTCAGTTGAACCATTTACCATATTTGTTTTTTTTCCTCCAGGATGAAGCTGTTGGGTCGAACACCGCAGGTCTGGAGAAAAGATGGACTTAACAGCTGCTCCTATAAGATGTTGTCGGTGGAGCGGCAGCCTCTTTATGTCAATGTGACCGTGGATATCGGTAAGCCACAGAGCTGAACTCAAACAGAAAGTCCTGCTGCCACCAAAAACTCACATGTATCTTCATGTAGTTTACATGTTTTAATTAAATCAGGCGGTCACTTTATTGTTGCACATCATGTAGCCTTGATGTTTTTACCAGCCTCAAAGTTCACCTAAGTATTCCTGAATTAGAACATCACGCCCGACTCGAGTTATGCACAGGTCTCTTGATTTACTTGCAGACAGTTGGAACACAGATGTGTTTTGTACTCCACTCTGTTACTTTTTAAAGCGCAGAGACACAGGTAAGGTTACCTGAATACAGAGAACAAAACCAATGATTGTACTTGTGAGGTCTGCACACCTGAAGCTTGTTTGCTCTGGTCATGCTCACACAAACAAAAGGGAGTTTGATTTAAACAAACTAAAGAGCACATTGATTGATGATTGACTGACATGTTAATGATGTGCATTCATTTATTGCTTTGATTGGAAGTCAAACAAACTGTTTTTATCACACTAATTACAGCACGTATAAATAATTAAATGTTATTAATTAAAATTATATATATATATATATATATATATATATATATATATATATATATATATATATATATATATATATATATATATATATATAATAAAAAACACTTGGCAATAATCAGTGAAGAGGAGCGGATCAATATCAACTGATAATCAATGGAAATATGTTTTGAAGATGTTTATTTTTCTGCAGTAAAAGACGAGAAGCAAATATCACAAATCAGATCAATAACTTATCAATAACCGTACAGACAGTCTGAATCTGATTTGTGACTCTGGTTGGTCTGAAATTTAAACGCTCGTTAATATTTTTAATTGGTCTTGTTCATTTCCTGTCAGATGTATGAAAAACGAAGGTTTGACTGAATTCTTCTTAGTCGGCGCTGTGAAGCTTTAAATTCTTCTTCTTCTTTAATTGTTCCATAAAAAACAGACTGCCTTAATTTAACTTAAACTTAATAACTTTGATTGGTTGTTTTTTTCTGGATGAATGTTTTAAAGTATTTTTTGAGCCATAATGATGAGATTTGATTTATACACCATGGTTTCTTTGTTTTTTTTTAAAGTATTTTTCTAAAGGGGTAATTTGTATTTATGACTTTAACATTTAATGATAATTTTAGACCAATCAGTTTTAATCTAAAACATGTTGGCTTTGATTGTTGCATGCTGTCTAGAAACATTTCATATTTATTTTTATTTTGAGTTGCTTCAACTTTATTTATCTGAGTATATTTCTGATGTTACTAAAAACAAGCGCTCCTCGTTAAATATCCATAATGAGCACATGATGTCACACTGTTGACATTCTTTTCATCATTCTTTTGTTTTAAAAGATTAATATTTGAGTTTTTATTTTCTCCTGTGGGTTAAAATGTTTACAAAATGTTGAAAACTGAAAAATATCAAACATTCGTCCGATGTTAATTTTTTTTAATTTTATATAAATCTCAAAGCAAAGTCACAGAATTCATCTTCAATGTTGATCCTTTTCTCTGTAGAACACGTGTTTAATAAATAGTATTTTTATTATCAATCATCTGGTTTCATGTGTTTGTGTCTACAGATCCAGGACCAGCTCAGTTTTTTAGTACAGTTTCATTTAATCTCTGGTTTATCTTTTAGTTTTGGTGACACTAATCAATAAAATGTTTTTATTTCAATGATTTATTGATGATGTCATCAGCTGCTTGTACATCTAAGTGAACTGTTCTGTTCTTGATCATGCTTCCTGCAGTGCATTGATGTGACCACCAGGGGGCCCTCAGAGCACGATAATTACTGACTGATGTTTAATTCACAGAAATCAATTAATAAGTCAGGATAACATTATATGATGTCACAAAGTGTCTATCATAATAGGGAAGAAGAAGAAGCAGGTGAGACGAAGGCAGCACAGGTATGTAAAATGTTTTCCTTCTATTGGATTTCTATCACATCTTTGTTCTGATTCTCAGTGAGAAACTAAAATAATGGTACTTACTGGAAGTTCAGAGTGACGTCATACAAAACCCATTCCTGCAACTGAACCTTTTTGAGCTTATTTGGCAGAATGTGGAGAGAGAGACGGACACACACGGGGAATGACATGCGTTAAAGAGCCACAGGTTGGATTTGATTCCTGGGCTGCCGTGGCGAGGACTGTACTTATAATAGCACCTTTCTAGTCTTCAAGCCACTCAAAGCGTTCAGTATCTTGCCCAAGGGCATTGAGGCCCAATCGAACCTGGGATCAAACTGCCGATCATCTGATTAGTGAGCGACCCGCTCTACACAGAGCTGCCCAGCGCACATGCTATACCAACTGAGCTAAACAACACCCCCAAAAATGGTTCTTGAGACACGATAAAGATTGCTCCAAAAAAATTAACTTCTATAGTAATTTTACCAGAATAAATGGTTCTTGAAAATTTAGAAAGTTTAGCTTAGTCTAATGTGTTTTTAGTGTTGTTTTGATGCTTTTTATGTAAAGTGTCTTTGAGTACTCAGAAAAGCGCTTCTAAATAAAATGTATTGTTATTAATCATATCAAGAACAGGAACATGAACATAGCTACGATCATCAAGTTACAGAGATTGTATTAACAGTGTCTGCTTCACAGAATTCTAATTAACATAAAACCAGTTACTATAAGATGAACACTATCCCCTAAAACCAAAACAAACACTGTCAAACAGACTTCTACCTTCTGTGGAAAACATGTTAGCTTTATAATAAGGTTTCTGCATCAAAATGCTTTTTCTATAACTTAATAGAAACCACTCTTCCTGTAGATACCCAAACAATTGCAGACAAATCCATGAATGCAAACCTTGAAAAAACAAACGATAAACTAATAAAAAATAAGTAATTTGAAATATATGATTGAGAAAATCTGGAGATGAGTCAATGAAAGTAATTGTGAGTTGCAGCCATAACTCATGCTAATGCTGACCGTCTGATGAAAATGAATCTTTAAAGAACCACATGGAGTTTGTGAAGAACCATCCTTGAAACAAACAGAAGACATAACATCTCTGTTTGAACCACGTTTTATATTTGGGGACTCTCTTCAGTGTAATCATCATTTCCACTCTGTGACTTTTAGACAATCTATGGGACGTCATGCATCACTCTGAGGACTGAAGAAACAACAAAAAGGACCCCTTTTTATTCAGAAACTTGTTTTTGTCGCAGTCAAAGTGGGATGTCTAAGGCTTTGTGTGGTCAACATGATGTCACTTCCTCTTCCTGTGGTGCAGAAAGAAAGCTTTGTCTTGTGGAGACCAGGCCTGCTCATAGAGCTCACATGTGACATTCACAAAGCACAAAAATATCAGCCCATCAGAACACTGAGATCCACAAACCGTCATTCTGAAGTTCACAGAATGCGAGTGCTGCTGAAGATGTGGACTTTGTTGATCCTGTGTGTAAACATTTGAGCAGTGAGAAGGTTTCATGTTTTCATCTGCAACAGAAAGGAAGGCATTCTTCAAATGCAACCTCCAAAATAAACATTTACGTTTGTCATGTCACAGCTCCAATGCAGCATTGGTTCGTCCTGCACGCGATTTCAAACCCCACTGGGAGCGTTTCAGCCCTCCAGACTTTGTTTACTTTCTTTGGTCATTTTCCTGGTTTATGTGCTTCTAAATATGCTTCTGCATGTGTAAATATGCTACGTAGTTCATTTGTTTCTCTTTTGTCTGTTTTTCCGGCAGTTTGCACAGGGTATTTTATTTTGAAAATTGCCGGATTCTCTATGCTGTTTCTGTGTCTGGCTTCCTGTCAACTTGAGGTGCTCTTTGCAAATCGAGGCAGGCTCCTCGCTGCATCCGTCAAAAATAAAACAGCCGCAGATTTCCCACAGAACCAAGCGAAGGGGACTGCGGCACACATGCATCGCAGCGCGTTTTCGTGTGTGTGTGTGTGTGTGTGTGTGTGAGAGAGAGAGAGATCAGTTGCATGAGGGGATATGCTCTAATCTAATCTAACATCTAATCTAATCTTGAATAGGAATAATATGGCAACAAGGATTCAGTACTGAATATTTCTATAAAGTGGAAACGTGTATGTTGGACTTATTAGTCTGGATAGTTAAGAGTCAGCCTGATGCAGTACGAGTTGTCCCTGAATCTAATCTTGAATCTGACGCTAGCCTACAAAACCACCTCAGGATCTGCCCCTGCCTATCTCAGCGTCTTACTAAAGGCTCACGTCCCGACCAGGGCGTTACGCTCGGCTCATACAAACCGTCTAGTTGTACCCTCGCCTCTCGCAAAGCGAGGTCACTCTAAATTCTTCTCTGTGGTCGTCCCCAAATGGTGGAATGACCAACGGCTACTAGAACAGCAACATCCCTTTCTACCTTTAAAACACTTGTAAAAACCTTTCTGTTTCCAGAATGCTTCCCTGACTAACAAAACTAACAAACTAACAACTACTCTGTGTCCTTTACACCTTTCTCAGCTTATGTCCTCCTCTGTAAGTCGCTTGGGATAAAAGCGTCTGCTAAATGTAATGTAATGTAATGTAATGTAATGTAATGTAATGTAATGTAAAGTAATGAATCGTCGTCATCATCCAAACTTCAGGTTCTTTCCTGAAATTGTGAAGTTGTTTTGTTTGTGAGTCAGAATCTGTTTCTGTGGATCCACAAACTTCAAAGCTTCATGTTTATTAAGTGTTCAGATATCTCCTTGGAGAAAGCAGAAACATTCAAAAATCTTTCATGCTGGGATGTAATCAGATTACATTTCTAAAGCAAAGATACTTCGATTACTGGATGAAAACTGCTTTTACATTTAAAGCACCCATTGATCGATTGTGTCCTTAACATCGAGCTTCAGTTTAGAAAGAACAAACATGAAACTAAAAACTAACAAAAACCATGTGTGTCGTCCCCCAGTCCCCCTCAGCCGCCCCCCATTTCCCATCTGTGCCCTTCAGGCCCTGGTTTCAGGCGCCTCCCATTTCCCTCTTCCTTCACAAGCCTCTGTTTTTGTTTTCCAGCCCGGCTCTCTGCACAGGAAGTTGTATACATTGGGAGCATTCAGGAAGGCGGAGAGCAGCTTTCCCGTTAGCTCAAGAAAAAAAAGTAGATAAAAGAGGTCAGTAATTCGTAAAGCGAGAGAGAAACAGAAGTCAGCTGTTCTCCTCACTTCACCTCCCCCCTTCACTCAGTCTGAACCACTGCCAGGACTTCAACTTAAACTGAAGATTTAAAGAGTAAAACTCTTTCTGCCTTCATACATGTGAGCCTCCTCACACAGAGAAGCAGTGAAAACAGGGAGGAATGAAGGAAAGAGGAGGAGATAAAACGACTGGCTGGGGCTGAAAAAATAACAGGAAACCAACTGATTCAAACGCTGTTTCTTCAAATCCTGCAGAGATAAAGCAGCCGTCTGCCACGTCCCGACTGAGCAGCCATCACTCTATGTCTGATCTGTAAAATGAAGATGATTTAAAGGACTTAAAGTTGAAAATGTGACGTCACTTCTGCTCTCAGCCTCCACGCTGTGGTTAGTCAGAATGTGAGCGGATGCAGACTTCTGGGAGCTGATTGTTGGATTTCTGTGCGGCTGCTTTTCTGACCTACAAACTCAACCTTTGTGAGTCTTATGGATCGATCGCTGTGTTCAAAATCATCTGTTTGTTTGAATCATCTGGATTATTAACTGGAGCCACATGAAGAATAAAGGGACGAAGCTCAAGTCCAAAAAGAAAGGAAGTGAGAATGCGTTCGGCTGTGACCTGATAGAACATCTGCAGAATTCAGGACAAGATGGTAAAACTCTGATTTTTAAAGTTTTTTATGAGCAGCTGTCATCAAACTTTATTTCAACAGGACAATGTTCACACTGAAAATTGAGATTTATTAAGAACTTCAGATTATTTAAACTCATGACCCTTAAAAAGTCTCATCATGTTGTGAAATTAAGACATAATTTTTAGTTTTATGATGTATGAACTGTAGGTATACATATGTTTCACATGTAGTCAGGTCATTCATTCACCCATTGGCTGTTTTAAATCTGTGACTCTGGGTGTGGCTCATAGTTTTCTTACACTTCCAACAGTGACCACTCTGTGTCTGACTAAAGACCGGGCTGTGCTGCTGCCTTCAGATGACAGTAAACCGAATAGAAACAAATGTGTCATCAAATATTTATACATGATTTTCTGATCAAACGTCTTTTCTTACAAATGTCGTGTGACATGTTTTTATTTTCGGAGCATCATGATGTGTCAATACTTGCACACGCGTGTGAATCTGTGTGTTGAGGTCGACCTGTTGGACTCTGTGAGGCGGAGCTTTTAGGACAGGAAGTGAGGGAGGAGGTTTGGGTCAAACCCCTCCATCATAGAGGGGCCAGCAGACATGTTGTGCTTTTAGTGAATTAATCATCAACATGAAGAAGCTGAACAATCTAACGTTGAACTTATTATTTCAAACCACATGCACAAATGACAGCAATGCAAAGAGATTATACACTGAAAATATCCTGATATTCGTGAGGGAACTTTTCAACGAAAGAATTACTTATTATTAATTGAGACTGATCAATTAAAACTCTGTGTTGGGCATAAAAACTGTCTGAAACTGGATTTTAAAACAAGTTTATGTTTCTTTAAAGTCAACAGACGACGTTTACATAAAATCTGTCACTTTCTGTCTTCGATAGAACTTTGTGAAATTATAATTGCATCGGTTGATTCTGAGCTGAAGCTGAGAGTCAAATAACTTCATCACACATTTTCATTCCCCCAGTGCAGAAACGGAGAAGAAATAATAGAAGTTTAATGTCATGACTCTGAATGTCGATTTAACTAGTCTGATAACTGAAAATTAATGTTTTGTACTTTTTTGCACCACGGACATGAAATAGTCTAATTAAGTGTAGTTAAAATATCAGAGTAACCACAGATAAAACAGCTGATTAAAAGAACTTCATGGAACAAAATAATATTTATTTAAATGATTACAATGTGACTGGAAGTCTGAAAATGTTTGATATTAAATGCTGACTTCCACTCCTGAATATATCTTCTCAAAAATTCAAAACTGATTAAGACTTAATATGACACACAGGTTGGAGTTAATGTGAGATGTTGTGAAAAGGTTCTGGATCCAGCGGAAATGTTTTATAAAAGAGGTGAACCATTATTGAACTAAAGATGAAATCAATAATCAAACATATTATCTGAGTTTTGTGTCAGCTAAAGACTGAATGACGTGTTGGCTACAGACTGAAGCAGCAGGGTTAGGGGTTAGGTTAGTAGTTCTGTAGCCACTGTTCAGTCTGTCCAAATGTTTTTAACAGTTGTGTGTACTGAAGGTGATGTGCTGCAGGTCACTGGAGCCGTTTTCTATTAGAGGAAATGTCGTAAGTAATACCAGCTACAAGGACTGGGTGTGTCGACCTTCCTCTGAAACAAACAAACCATTTTTAACTTCCTGTCAAAGTCCACCTACAATCAGCGGCCCTGAGGAATAGAAATAGACACGTGGAACAAACCCTTTATATTAATGTTTCCTTTTGCTTTGACGATTCAGTGTTGTAACCCTAACACAGTTTAACTTCAGTTCCTCAGGGTTAGTGTTCAGTTCAATCAGTGTTCATGTATGATCTGTTGTCTGACACGGTGTAACTTTAGTTCCTCAGGTTCTGAAGAAATGTGCAGAGTTTATTGAGGAACATGGGATTGTGGATGGGATCTACAGACTGTCGGGGGTCACCTCCAATATCCAGCGTCTCAGGTACTTAACAAATGCAACACTGTGAATCACATAAAATATTTGAGTAATATATAAGTTTGTATCAAGTATGAGTTTAAAATGTTTATATCAGCTGTTTTAAATATATAATTACTATACATGCATCGTATTGTTCATTAAAACTAAAGCTACACTAAATCATTTATCAATATGATTAAATCACGTCCATAAAATGATGTTAATGTAATTTTATCGATACAGGCAGAATAGAGAGTTTATGTTATTTATACTATTTAATCTGAATAATATTCTTTTTCATGTGATACGTGTTACAGACAGGAATTCAGCTCTGAGGCGTGTCCTGACCTCACAAAGGAAGTGTACCTCCAGGACATCCACTGTGTGGGTTCTTTATGTAAGCTGTACTTCAGAGAGCTGCCAAACCCGCTGCTCACATACGAGCTTTACAGCAGATTCACTGTGAGTAAACTTGATTCAGACCTGACCTCTCTGCAGAGAGAGCCTGAACACTCTCAGCCACAGGCAGCAAACATAGACAAACTCTGCAGACCTCCGCATAGGGCATGGAGCTCTCTGAGCGGTGCTCTGCACAGAGCTCTCTGCAGAGGTCCTGCAGAGTTTGTCTATGTTTTGCTGCCTGTGGCTGAGAGTGTTTCAAGAAGAGTTTCCTTGTCATGTGAAGAGCAGAAAATTTGTTGATGTTTAGAGTTGAGAGCTTCTTTTAATTAAATCCTTGTTCTTGGGTCACAAATGACACAAAACATGCTTCAACAGCTGCATGTTTACGACCTCACGCTAACAAATGTGTTGAGCTGTTTGAACCTCAGTCACATGACTCCATCATGTTTATGGCTGATCACCAGGAAACTGGATTAGGAGGGCGGGAGGAGGCCTGGAGGAGGCCTGCACCTTATTAATACATTGATCCTGTTTACTGATAATCAGATTAAATTTCATTAGACAGCTGCAGGGACCACAAGTTTAAAGTCACTTTATAATTGTGATTTAAATCAGCTTTCAAAACTCGTATCTGATGTGTGATTCTTATGATGTGCAGGAGGTGTGGTCTCAGTCCAGGGGGATCATGAGAGACTTTTACACATTCAGAGGGTCATCAAAGACCTGCCAACGCCTCACTTCAGGTGATCTTCATCATTTCACATGAGACGACTGTACAGATGACGGTTACCAATGATGATGTAATAAATGTGACAGGAAGTGTTTGTTGAACTCTGCAGGACTCTGGAGTACCTCCAGAAGCACTTGGGCCCATCTTGCCACTTTAAGCACATACACTAACATGCATACACGGAACCTAGCCCTGGTTTGGGCTCCTAATCTACTGAGGTGAGTTGAGTTCTCTCATTTGTTCCTGAAATCCTTTGTTGTTTTTAGGTAATGATGAAATAAGTGCATGACTTTCTGTCTTTCTTTTAAATAATTTTCTCAGATCTAAAGACATTGAGGCATCATCGGGTAATGGAGACATGGCGTTCCAAGAGGTGCGGATACAACAGTCGGTGGTTGAATTTATTCTGAATCACACAGACCAAATCTTCAGTGATTCTGTTCAGATCAAATCCAAAGAAGGTATGACAGTTTAAAAACACAGATTCTTTGTGAGAGTATTGTCTATTTGCTTTAGGACCGACTTAAACTTATTTTGCTCCTCCAGGACCGAGTTCAATGTGTGGGGAGAAGTACGCCACCCTTCCTATCAGCGGTCAGTGTGGGCCAATGAAACTGATGAGCCTGGAAGAAGCTCAGGCTCGCTCCTTAAGTCCAAACCATCCGGTTCATCGAGAACGTCAGCGGGAGAACAGTCTGCCAGATACGAGCACTGCCACGCTGTTCCACACTGTCATAGACATTTCAGACAGCAAGTATGACAGATTCAAGTCCAATCTCCATGATCATCTTTGTTTTTATCACAGTCAGAACTGTTCTGGACTCAAATGTCTCTGTTTGACTGTCAGGAGAAAATTTTCTGGGAAATCAAAGAAGTGGAAGTCAATCTTCAACCTGGGACGATCCGTGGACTCGAAGGGAAAACTGAGCCGGAATGGGAGCGTGTTCATCCGAGCACCGGGGATAACAGGTAAAGGTTCGCCATGATCAGTCGATTGTGCAGACTGAGATAACAAAACAAAACACAATCATGTGAAAGACAAAGTAATGTCCACTGACTTTATTCTCACAGACTTAAAATACACAGTTTTCTGATATGATTGTTTTTCTGCAGAAAAAGCAGCTCTTCGTCCATCCAGGAGCATGGAATCCTTGTGCTCCTTACCAACAGGTAATATTTTCATTTAAATGCAGAACACAATGAAATGTCTTTAATTTGAAATGCTGTTTTATATTCACTTCCTGTTTGTTATTTGCACAGAGACGACAGATCAGGAAACAAGACTCCAGCTGGAGGCATTTTTGTTCCGGACGTTAAATCCAGAACACTGGGGTCGGACTCACTCTATGACCTGAATGAACACGAACAAAATTGGGAGTTTAAAGGGAACAAAGCTGGGGGGGCAACAGGGGGCTGGAGCTCTAGCATGAACCAGAAGGAGTCACCAGGAGCCTCTGCTCCCCCTCAAAAAACTCTGCCAGAGCAGCTGAAGGTGTTCAAAGGCGACGACCTCGGTGGCTACAAACCCACCTCTCCAAAAAACAGGAGGATGCTGTACTCTGGCTCCTCCCACAGCAGTTCCTCCCGACCCTCCTTCCCGGGAAGCTTCTTCCCGCTCGAGTCCTCACCGAGGCATCAACGCAGGGCCGTCAACATATCTGAGCCTTTTGCTGTGTCCGTACCGCTCCGCGTTTCGGCTGTTATCAGCTCAAACAGCACGCCATGCAGGGGCCATGCCAAGGACAAAGCAGCCACCCTGAAACCCTCTAAAGAGAGCTGCGAACCAAGTGACACATTCCCCCAACTGGAACCCAAGAAGCAGGAAGGAACAGAGAAGGCGACCACAGTCCCTCTGGACGGTGAGCACCTTCGTCACTGTGTTTTAAAGTGTTTTTTTTTACATGTTAACTTCAGAATAATAACCAGAATAATAACTCCTGTAATATTCAGATACAAGCAAACAAGTGATGCAAGAAGTTCGAGGAGGGATTTCTGAACTGGAACCAACCATAAAAGGAGGCAGAGATGCAGTGGCATCTCCTGGGAAAGAAGTGCACAACCAGCCCAGAGCAGTTCAACTGGTAAAGATGCGATTCCTCTTAAACAATGTCTTGCTTTGTGTTTTATTGTTTCTGGCCTTTTTTTTTTGTTTTGTTTAGATGAAATCCGTTAGTTGTTTAAGTTGTATTATTCAGGTTTCTTAAAGGTCATGTGAGCATTGAACTGCTTGAGCCTTGAAATCTTTGGCTCCAAACAGGGTTGATTATTTGTAATTTTTATTTAATCCTCTCTGTTTTTTTGTTTGTTTTTGTTTTTTTCAGGACAAGAGAGCTTCTGCTGGAAAAGAGCTGTGGTCAGACCTCCACCAAGAACTGAAGATAACTGAACCTGAGATTGACCTGCTGGACGACACTTTTAAACCCGTTTTTGGCTCCAAGAGCACCTGTGAGGGGATGAAGTTAACGATGGATGTGAAGTCAAAACGAAGCCGCAGTTCTCCGTCTCTTTCTTTGTTATTTCGGGAGTCTTCAAATTCATCTCTAAGCAATCATGTGACATCCACTAGATCAGATTCTGCAAAAAAACAACCCTCAGAATCTGACATCTTATTTTCTGTTCACAAAATCACAGAACACTCTCGTCCTGCTGACATGATGCAGGAGACAGAGAAGCATCAAAAATCATGTCTTTAAACAAAGATGATCCGGCTTCCACCAATCGGGCCCAACTTCAGTTAAAGGAAATCGATTTAGATAAAGTTCTGATTCCTCAGAATTTGGAGGATTCAACTGAAGGTTTCTCTGGAGCTGATTATGCCGCCAAGAAACCAGAGAAAAATGTTTCCTGTGAAGGACCAAAGAAGATTTTGGTTCCTGAGATGGATGTCACTCAAAGGCTTTCGGTGTGTTTGGAGGAGAAACGTAACACCTTGGCGCTGCCACACCTAGACACTGACGATGGATGTGGAGGAAATTCGGAGGAACTGGACCTGGTGGAGCCCTGGGAGGATCTCAGCTCCACCAAGCAGTGGGTTACCAGTCCACTCCACTCACCAGACATGGAGGAACTGTTCAACCAACTGTCCCCTTTCAGCTCTCAGGGGGAAAGTGTGAGCTCAGAGGAGGTCGATAACAAAGCATCTCTGATTAAAAGCACTGAACACCTCTCAGGAAACGTTTCTCAGACCAGCAACAAACCAGAGACCAAATGGATGTGTTCAATACCTTCACGGCTCAGTGTGAACAACCCAATACAACCGCACAAACAAAGCAAACAGAAAAATACAGTATCATCTCAGAGGTTTCACAGACAGATGTCTTATGAAGCCGCTGCTCCAGAGAAACAAGAGGAAAATGACTTTCCCAAACACAGACCGTATTCCTTGAATTTAGACTTGGGCCATCGGTGCATCAGAGACATTTCTAACCAGCAAACCCGTAATTCTTCCGAGTTTTCCTCATGTCAGCGAGGACTGCTCAGTTTGTCAGTGAACAATGGGCTGCCCTCGGACCTGGAACTGTTTCTGAATGATCGGCAGGCGCCTCTACGCCGAAATTCAGCCCCGGTCAGCGTGTCATCAGTGAGAACTGCCTTCATGATCAAAACATGTCAGGCCAAAGCTGTGCCTGTTGTCCCCCCGAAGGTGCAGTACAGTCAGATACCTCACTCCACGTGAGAAGGACACTGTGAAGGAACAAGAACAGGATGATCCTAAAATGAATGCAGGGAAGAACAACACTCCTCCCCCAGTGATGACAGACCTGAAGGAGGAGCTGGAGAACAAAGAGCCTGAACCCAAACCCAGAAAAACCCAAATGTTGAGAACTGTCCTGAATCGATAAAGACCACATTGAGTGCAGAGCTGCCAGTCATAACCAGGAGACAGGCGCCGAGTCTGGAAGTTTTGTCGACTGTCCAAGACCTAACAGAGGAACCCTCTTACAAAGACCCTCCTTCAGGAACAGGCAGAGACCACAGAGTCTCATCCTTCTCAGCCCCCCTTTTCCCATCATGGACTACCCGCCGTCCGGAGATGACGGCAGACTCCTCTCATCCATCAAGAGTCTGAACGACACGTCAGCGGGAAATGTCTTCTCCAAAGAGACAGCAGACGGGATCTCTCTTCAAAACAAGATGACAATCCCAAAAAGTGGACAGAGACTGGAAACATCCACCAGCTGCTTCTACCAGCCACAGAGGAGGTCCATGATTTTGACAGCAGGAGCCACAGACAGATTGATGATGGGAGGTCAGGACTCTGAGACCTGGTCTTTGTAAATACATGTAGTACACAGAGATTCTTTTTTTTTTTTTGTAAAAGCCATTGACTGTTTCTTTAGATGATGGAGAGGAAGCCGATGATGTGTTGTTTTAATCCCGATGGACAATTGATGGCTGCGCATTTTAATTCACAAATTTGATTGTTTGGTCTGTTAACATGTCAGAAATATCAGGCTGATGTCTTCAGAAACAAACATCATTCAAACGTATTCAAAACAATCGATTAATCGAATGATTTGATGTTTCAGCTTCACTGAGATCAACCAAAGAAGGAACACACCACATGTCACAGTCACGAGGTGTGGAAATCAAACACACCACATGTCACAGTCACAGAGGTGTGGAAATCAAACACACCACATGTCACAGTCACAGGTGTGGAAATCAAACACACACGTGTCAGCCTTCAGTCATAAAGTTAGTTTGAGTTTTTGTTGATCAACCAAATAGCAGCTGACAGATGACTTGTTAAAACAGGAAGTGATCATGTGATGATTAAGATGTTGTGACAATGTGATGCTCACTAATTATATTAAGAAATTATTAAATTGTTTGCCATCATTGTGATGAGCTGATGTTAATGTGATTTTATTTTATTTAAAGTTTCAGATATTTTAAACTTCATATTTTCTTTGTTTGTATTGAGGTTGTGCACGCTGACTGTATTTCAAGTGTTTGACTCTAAGATTTACTTTTTAAAACACAGGATGTCACGTTTAAACTGGCTTAAACCTGGTTTTACCTGGATTTAGCTGGTTTTACCTTTATTTACCTGACCCTACCTGTGTCACCTGAGTGTACCTGATGCTGACCTGGTGTTGGATGTTGACTTCTGTATTTTTAAGATGTTTTGGAGGAACTGGATTTTGTTTAATTTGTTGATGTTTGTTATGAACATAAAAAAGAACATTTTGAGTTCAGAGAATAAAAAGTGCTGAAGGTTCTTCTGTGGTTCTGCTTTCTGTGATATTTCATTTAGTTTTTCCCCTTCAGCTTGTTGATGGCGTTTAATAAACGTTTAATGAACATTTAATAAACGTTTAATAAACGTCTCTGAACTTTTGATGACCTTCATTGTTTTTGGTGTTTTAGTTCTTCTGACTCTTCACAGCTGATGGAATCTCACGTTTGATTCACCCAACAGAAAGAGAATGTGCTGAATGAGAAGGACTCAAAGAATACTGTGAACTCAAAACTGTCATCACTCAGAAAAAAATTATTAAACTGGTTCTGAAGTTCCTGGTTCTGCCGGTCCTAGTTTGTGATTTGTTCTGTTCTTTGCCACCAGATGTCGCTGCTGCTCCACAAACACAGCACAGCTGAGGAGCGGGGATGCTCCGGGTCCAGCACCGCAGGAGTCTGTCAGGTACAGCAAAACACTGTGTGACACGAGTGCACACAGGAAAATCGACCTGTCCTCAAACAACTTTTACGAGGTGGCGGTGTCGTTCGTCATAGAAAAAGAAACTTTCAAAATAAATATCCGTACCCACCCCCGACTTATTCCATAAAAACAACAGAGGTAATATCTCATTAATGTTCATCTTTTATCATCATCAATATAATCTGAAAATTACACCAACACACTGACACAAACTGAACTGATTAACTTTCTGATTAATGAGTTCATTAACGAGCTGTGACGTTCATTCTCATTTCAGATTTTACTTTACATCTACTTTACGCAGATGACGTCACTTCACACTTCACTTCATTATTTTGTGACCTTTGACCCGCAGAGCGCGTGTGGTGCAAGTTCAGAGGAGGAAGAGGAGAAAATGATAAGGATGAAGCTTCATCGGAAATAAAACAAATTAAATTCAAATTAAATTTAAAGGAAATAAAATTCAAAACGATTATTTTATCCCCGGAAACAAACCTGTGACCAAAAACAAACCGGTTCAGTTGAATGAATCAGACAGGTGACGATGTCAGTGTTTAAAACAGACAGAGGAGCAGTCTGCAGATCAGAATCAATAAAGTTAAACAAATAAAGATTAAATAAATCAAGTTTATTTAAATAAGGATTCAAACTAAAAAACTAAATCAATCAGTTGATTTTGAATTTTATCATGAATCATGAAGTGAAGAAACGAGAGAGTTTTTTTCACAGATTTAAAGTTTATGTAAAAGAATAAATCAATAAATGTTTA